>JAQIXG010006525.1:0-10241 GCA_034700105.1 Oconnorella tubifera
TTAATACGTCGTAATCAATGTAGATACTTATGCAATTTTCTATTAAAAAAAAATCATAATATTTAAATATTATGAATGAAAAAACGTATATAAATTTATTATAAGTTTATGTACAAATGTTTAATACACTGTTAAGTACACTATATGCAAATATTTATGAAATTTTCAATTTAAAAAAAAAATCAATATTTCAATATTATGAAAAAAAACCATCAGTTTATATTAAATTTATGTACACAGGTTTATTACAGTTCAATTGAAATACAATCCATGCAAATATTTATGAAATTTGAATTTAAAAAATCATAATATTTAAATATTATGGAAAAATTTATATTTAATTTATGTACACATGTTTATAACAGTTCAAGTTAAAATACAATCCATGCAAATATTTACAGGAAAATTTTCCAATGACCATACGACAAGGTATCGCTAGTTCCCCTAACCAAATATCTCTTGTCATCGAATGGGGACAGCGCATCTTTAACAATTTTATTAGTACTTAAAATGTGATTGGTACTTCTAATTGAAAAGAAAGACGCTGTCGTAGTTTTTTCCCCCAGTAGACACTCCCTGTACCGCTCATGTTTCAAATATTTTCTTGCAAATCCCCGGTTGACTCCTTTTGCTGTGGATTTTGATGCATTTTCATTCAAGTACATTTTCGCTCGGAGACCGACAAATTCCAGCGGTGGTTTTCCGTTCATCTTTGAATTTGCCGGTCACCTTGCAATTAGCCATCGAATAAAGAGGATGATCTTTTGGATAATCCGATGTGTCATATGCGTTGAGATTATCTTTTATAACATCGTAAACATCTTTGGTTTTTATCTCATAGCAAAGGGAATCAGTTTCGGTAAATAAAAACTAATCTAAGTGATCGAAGAATTTGTCCATTACACGTTCTCCACTGTATACAAAAACTACATTTGAATTAAACTCCGCAATAGATGAGACCTGGAGACAACCAAACCCGCTGGGTTCATGGGAATCTTTATCGGGATTACTTGGGTCCTTTACAATAAAAGTTTCGAAGTCGATATAGAGGGCGAATGGAACAGGAAACTGATGTTGATGCTGCTTGAACGTTAAGATATTTTCCGGTAATTCCTCTTCTTTCTTTACATCTGAATCAGTGCCTAATAGATCCTATATTGTCTCGATGTCTTCCTCTTTTTAATTGGGATTGTTGCTTTTCTTAACTTTATTCGATGGAAATGTAATTTTACGGGCCTTATGCAATGAACAGTCTGGAATATGCTTTTGGAGGACAAAGTCTCTATAAAATCTGTGCAAACAGTAGAAACAAACGAATATTTTTCCATGATGTCCATGTTCGCGATTTGAATAGTCTGGAGAGAATTTTAATTAAGGTATAGTGACTTTTGAAGATTGATCCTTTACTAGGCTTGCAAGGGATTCATTTCCTTTAGAGTCGAGTTCGTAACTTTGTGCTAGCAGAAGTAGGTTAACCTGATGAGGGCGAGATTGATGTTTGGTGGAGTAAAGGGGTACGATAGTTTCCTGTTCATCGAGATGCAAGACGTTTACAGAGATGGATTCGTTCATTTCCAGAATTTTGAAATTTGATGAATTTTCATGGAGAATGAGAGACTTTTTACATTGAGCTCGTCAAGGAAAGGGGTGTATTTTGAGAGCAGTGAACATTATTAAGCGCCGAATGTATATGGGCAATAATACTGTAAAGAAAGCATCTGTCATCTGCGTTTTTTATATTAACTATCGCTTTCGTATCAGCGATACGTTTAGGAGTTGGGATATAGGATGAGCCTTCTATTGGGTTGAATGATGTGAAGTGAACCCTAGCACCCTTGATCTTGTTGACGGTCCACCCGCTGCCCATTTCCATGAAATCCTCGATTCTTGTTACAATTGTGTTGACGGCTTGATCCAATTGCCCGTCAATTTCATCTTCACGTAGAAGAGCGAATGGTGGGTTTGTGAACCTGCTGTCTATCCACGCCATTCCATCATCCGTATGACGCTCGAATGTAATTTCTACGCTCAAATACCATCTTGTGTTGGTATATACGCGCAGAGCCTCACGTAGAATTACACGAACTTCTCTCTCTGAGAAACGCAGATATCTCAATGAATCAATGTCGTTCTCGTGTTCCTGAATGTCTCTGACGATAAATGTACTGTTTACTGAAGAAGTGAACCCGTATCCCTTTTGTCGCATTCCCGTAACGTGTTCCTTTTTTCGGATGCAAGCATTACACATTTGTGTATTACTTTGAAACAAATCGTCTCTGAGTCGTCTCCCGCATCCTTTGCATTTCTTCTGTACGGTATGCATGTCACAAAACACACCTCTCGATATAGGTACGTGACATTGTCCTGGAATAAAGAAAAATAATGAAATTATATGAATACTTACTATTGATTACACTTTGAACTTAAAACAACAGTTTATGAATTTTTAAAAATACATTACAATTATTAGCGATTTAGTAAAATATGAAATTTCTTGCTGCAAGCCGCCTTCTGTCGTTTTGCCTGAAGATTTAAGGTTAACGCAGGTCTCTTCTGCATGCTAATGACATGGGTCGTCATTTGTTATAAATAATAATTTGATTATGAATAACTAGCAGGTATATTCTATAAAATATACAAATGAAAGAAAATATGTGTAAGAGAATATTAGAAAGTGAAAATTTGATACAAACCTCTAATTTAGGCATTTGTGCTTCTCATCTAATTACTATCTCCAGTGCATTTTTAATCGAATTTTCTAACATAGGTCCTTGTCCATCTGAGTGACATGGAATCTTCAATACATTTTCAGTCAAATTGGCTAAGTCCTAAAGTACAATAATATAAATGATATAAATATACATTAATAAGTTAAAATAAATACTGATTAAATGATATAATATAAAGTTCTAAAAATACCTCTAAAACGCTCCTCTTTAAACTCTCTAATTGATGCGAATTGAGTCCAGTTAGCCAAGACATCAATTCAGTTAGCTGTTTTTCTGCATCTGATAAAGATGACGAGGGCTAAATAAAAAAATGCATTCTTAATATATTATTTTCAATATTGCTTTTAATTTATAATGTACTTCAAAACTTATGTTAATGTAGGTAATTTGAATAGTCTACCTCTTGCAAAGGTAACAGGGTCCTGTTCACCTGTTGCAATTCCACTTTCTCTATCATTCACATTCTACAATTAAATAAGAAAACTATAATCGTAAATCTATCAATTATCCTATAATATTTCAGAAATGGCACTTTTTGCCCTATCTAGTACTTTTCAAAAGTATTAGAATAATTTAAAAACATGATATTAAAAGCATCTACCTGTGAAAGTGCTCTCCGAGTTCCTGACCCAGCGTTGCTATAGACGGGGATTCATGAATATACATATTCTAAAATTAATGATAAACTTTTAATCAATCGCTTTTCCCGCCATTTTATGTACAGTTGTTGCTCAGAAGCGCTCTCTATTACACTACTTATATCAAAAACATTCTTACGAAATATTATATTTTCTGTTAGCTAAATTTAAATAATATTTAAAATTTAAATACTTTTAAAACCTTAATATTAAACGCGTCTACCTCTGACAATGATCTCTCAGAATTATGATCAGATGATTCTATAATCACTGTATCCTGACTTATCATACTCTACAATTAATGACGAAAAATTAACCTCATTTAATTTTCGGCATAACCCACTATATAAGGCGATGGCGACGACGAATACAGCCCTCACTTAGCGGGCAAATACGCGACATTGAAGACTGATATATTAACAGTTTAATTTACAACTGAATTGAAAATAATAGCCTCAGGACAATCTATTTGTATAGGTTAAATACCGGATTTTGTTATAAGATATACAATATTCTCAGCGTTAATGCATGCAGTGGCGAAATCAGGATTTAACTATTAGGGTGTTACAGCAAAAACACTTATGAAAAATTAGTTTTTAATTCTAAAATTTAATTGTTTAAATTTAAAAATTAAATTTCTTAATATTTAATAATGAAAAATACTTAGGGGTCATTGCATAATTACGTAACGCTGGAAATGGCCTTTTTGACCCACCCACCCTGTAACGTTTCGTAACTTTTTCAAGGACCTCATCCACCTACCCCCCAGCGTTACGTAACGAATTTATTTATGTTACACATACGGATGTGTATCAACCATTGCGTCATATCACTATAATTATAGTTGATAAAATATAGTTTATCCATTTAATAAGGAGGTTGTATGTGGTTAAACTATTTAAACTATAATTTAACTAATTAAAATACTACTTCCAAGCTATCTATAATATTTTCATACAATGCTTAGGTAGGCCTAGGCCTATAAATAAATATAATAAACCTAGTAAGATGATTGTTCTAATTTTTGAGCTTTTAGATTAGATAACATTCCTATTAAACGTTTACGCTTGAGCAGCTGATCGTTTACTGTAGAAATAACGTAGCGTATGGTTACTTTAATAAATATATACTTTTCTAAGCACTATAAAATTAATGTCAGAGCCTATTTTAGTGTGGCTTAGACTGCGTATCAGCACTTCTACGTTTAAACTTTAACCACGGCCTACGCGTACCTTTAAGCTTTTGTGGTCCTGGAATTTGATCTTAATATAGGCTCTGATTAATGTTCAGATTTAATTCGATAAAAGAAAAGTTCCAACAGTTATACATAATTATTTTATATTTTACCAGAAAGTATATAAGATAAAATATTGATTATTAGATGCATGTTTTTGCTATATTTTAATTGGTTGATGCAGATTCTATCAACGCGGTTATCGCTGAGTCGATTTGCGGCATGACGTGTTTATTTTGAGACATGTTGCGCGTGAAGGTCGCTGAGCGCGCCTTTTAAAGATACACTCGTCAATGCGGCATTTATAAATTGAAGTAAAATTCCAAAATGGAAGACGTTCAATTCTAGCAAGCACGCTGAGCACACTTAACCTTATAATACCGACTAGACCACAGCTTTTTTACGTGACATTTTCGTCTGACAGCTGCAATATAGGATTGCAAACGCGTACATTTGTGACATTGAGCTCTGTTGGACGGAATTTGCTTCCGAAGAACTTGGACTCGGTTCACTCATGCTGGCGCTTTACAAATTATTTTTACTTACCTTCATAGAACTTTATGAAAATAAAATGAATTGCGATTTGGTAACAATAATACAATCAGCGATGGATTCGCTGCTAAGCAATTGACTAAATAACTATATTTAACTAAATAACTTCGTGTAATCGTGTTTACATCGGCTGCAGCGCGATGCACGTATTGATATCATATAAATTATAGATAGGCTGTACTACGGCTATATTTGATCTATGATGACGTGCTGTTTGACGGCATTATTATAAAACGTAACGTAGTATAATAATGGGCGCTGGTATACTGGCCTAGCTGAAACTCTTTATTGTTGATACAGCGTTACGTAACGTAAAGCCGACACCCACCCAAGTAACGTTTCATAACGTTTTCAATTACCCACCCACCAACCCTCCAGCGTTACGTAATTATGCAATGGCGCCTTACCTCTAATACACTCGTTGTCAGATCCTCCAATTCTTGCGAGTTTAGGCTTAACAACCAAGAAACTAAATCCGTTTCTTTCTCGTTCGGATTAATTAGTTGATTTTTCATCTTCTTTGTTAGAGAGCTTCTGAGTAAACGACGAAATTCGAATGAAATGTTGCTAAAGAAATTTTGCTTTTTATACTAAATATAAAAGGCGTCGTGGCGTGGGTTGATTCAAAGTTCAGGGCATAAGCCAAAGTCTGATTTGAGCAAAGATCAGCAAAAAATTTTGATCACGCGGTTTTTATGTGATCGGTCAAAGTACAGGTCAAATAAGTGGGTCATAGTACAGTTTAGTAATACCAAAGTACAGTGGAAACTTTTAATCACGCGGTCGAAAAGTGGACCAAAGTACAGTTTAGTGGACCAGAGTACAGTGAAAAATTTTGAATGTCGAAAATTGGGCCATAGTACAGTTTAGTAGTAGCAAAGTACAGTGGAAAATTTTGAATGTTGAAAAGTTGGCCAAGGTACAGTTTAGTAGTACCAAAGTACAGTGAAAAATTTTGATCACGTGGTTGATAAGTAGTCCATAGTACAGTTTAGTCGTACCAAAGTAAGGTGGAAAATTTTTGATCACGCGGTTTTCTCGTGATATGTCAAAGAACATGTCAGATAATTGAGCCAAAGTACAGTTTAGTCGTACCAAATTACAGTGGAAATTTTTGGATCAATAGGATCGCAGAAGAGTAGGTCAAGGTCGGTCACGTGATAGGCCTAAGGCCATAGTACAGTTGAACTTTGGAATTACCTTGAACCGTGATTTGAACTGTCTTCCTCTTACTATTGACGTTTCTCAAGCTCTGATACCTGCATGCAGGATCTTGCTACCACCACTTAACATTAATCTTGCAAATTGTTCATGGGTTTGTGGGCACCAACAAGAGTAATAACTACACAGAACTCATGGAAAACATCATTACAGAGTATGCGGCGATGAAATGCTGTATGTCAATGAAGCTACATTAACTGCACTCACCACCATGACTTTTTAAGACTAAATATAGCACATGTGAGTGAAGAGCATGGTGAGCTCTTACACGACATTCTAGGCATGAAGAAGAGATAAGCTGGGCAGATGGGTCACGACTGTGTTGAGTGAATACTTGTGGTGTTTGTTACTTGACAACAACACACTTTACACAAGAAAACCACCTTGTCATCTACATTTTAACTCTTCAAAACACTGTTTGCATTGTCTGTCTGCACTTATGTGTTAATTGTTACATTTTTTAGACATTTATGAAATACATTTTTAAATTATATGGTCTAAAAATGTATTTCTCGTATACGCAATTACGCTACAATGTAAAAACATTTGTTTCATTTTCTGATCAAACCGTTGATGCACAAAAAAACCAACGACATATTCAGAATCAGCATGCTCAAATTAGTAAAGAAACATAAAAATTTTTAGATAAACAAAAAAACGTTTAATTTTGTTACGTAATGTCATTGGTATGTGCCTATTGCATAAAATTGTCTAAAATCGGCACTTGTAATAGCTATTCATTAATTGTCCACGCGACTAATTAAAAATTTAAAAATTCGTTAAATTTTTGTAGACCACTCCCAGTACCGATGTTGCTAAATTACTCAAAAAAGGACAGTAACATCATTCATTTGTTTTGTGTTTTTGGTTTAAGTCTAACTTTAATTACTACCTGCTTTGGAGCTTCTCTTCATTGACACAGTTAATTACTAGACTTAGTTTAATTGTAATGACGTTAATAAAAATACGTAACTATTGTATTGATAGATACATATTGTTTATTTATTAACCTAAAGTAAGTTAATAGAAAAACAATAAATTATTGCCAACGCACCATCTCTAACAGTAGTTTTTGTAGATTTGTTGTCCAAGTCTTCGGCCAGAACAACACTTGTTATCATCATGTCAACAAAACTGTTCAGAAGAACCAAGAAATTAATGACATTTAATGACATAGTTCTCGTTGCTATGCTGTGGATGCAATTCAGTAACTGCTTTAGTGATTATCACTTTGATCGATGATCATCTTAAAAATACCTGTTGATATAATTCAATAATTGGATAACATTTTACTTTGAGATATCAATATTAAATAATATTAATTTTATTAATAGGATTGATATTTAGTAATATAGATTCAGAATGCAACGACAACTTTTGCTTCAAATCAGATGGGGTTGATTATTTGTTCGAAGTGTCGAATTTCTTTCTCCGTTTGCATTCATACAAGAGTTAATATTTCGTCTTAAAATTCATACACACTGTGACTAAAAATCATGTCAGTAACGTTCTGTTTTCATGAGACAAAAATTATAGAGAGTTATGCTCTTCTTGTGTTACAAAAGCATACTCAATGATAAACCTCGCTGTGCTGTGCATCTACTGCAATTTCTCTGCTCAAAGTACAGATAGTATTTAAACCAGAATTCCTAAACGTTTCTCGAAAGAATCTAGTTTCTCGCTGGCTGCAAAATTCCAACAGAAGAGAATCCCGCTCGATTAGACACGGAAGAAAAGGTCAGATGACGCTATATTGATGGTCTTCTCAGAAGTCAAATACCTACTTGTGGATTTTACATTAAATGATATCTTGGTCCCTCGCACAGCCAATCCTTACTGAGAGAGCGGGGTTAGTATTAAACGTATTACGAAGATCTAGCAGAACTTTTGTTGTAGTTGCGGTGGAAACTTTGGGGCAGATATTGAAAGTGGAAATTTGCATTTTATCTGCATTCCAACATAGGTAAAAAGGGTAACGTAGTTTCCGTCCAAGGCACTTTCCCTCTTAAACCAAACCTAAAGGTCAATTTTTATTGACATTATTATATTAGCGATGATGAGTCAATAGTTATTATCAATTCTATATATAGCATATAATATTAATTATTATCTTAAACAGACATATTATAATTATTATCGTAATACAAGAAATATAAAACAAGCACTTGTATTGAATTGTTTGTTACAATTTTAGTTATTTTAATTCACATAGAATTGCAATAAGTAAACACAATTGTTTTTTACTGACAGAAAATGCTACTGTGTGCTGTAACGGGCCAATAAATTATCATTCAATTACGATACAGTGTACTGATCGTATTAAATATACAAGAATTTAAATATAATTCAAAAAAATTATTATTCCATAATAAATTCTAGGTTAGACTAGTCAGACTTAATAATGACAATTTTGGCTAAGAACCCGTATTTAAAATAGAAAATATTATTAAATATGAAATTTAACACTATTAAATATATTTATTAACTCTGAGTATAGTAAATACACTCGAAGCTAATGAACAATTGCTCGAATAACAATAGACACTTTGGAAATTTCAATTAAGGACCCTGTGCACTCGACATCATAAATTGAAAACATTAGTAGCCGGATTTCAAAAATCTGAGATGATCTCCGCGTATCTGAGACAAAGACTTGATATTGTCATTCACCTCGGAAAAAATTACACAGTAATGTAGTCTTTTCAAGCGGGGTATCAACAGTGTGATCTGGAGGACACTAATAGACTGTAACTTTATTATGACTTTAATTGCAAAACCTGATTTTGTTTAATAGTGAACTTTTGTTATTTTTAATTAAAACAAATATTAAATTATTCAAATGAGATAATTTAAATTGTCAAATTGTTTAATTATTTAACTATTCTTTAAACTGTTTTTAAAGTGTTTTTATTTTTCTGTTTTTATAATTTTACATTACGTTATATTTAACATAATTACAGCAATTACTTTAACCATCAATTTTAATTCATGACGTAGCTTTCGAATAAATTTCAAAAAGATAGTTAATACGGAAGATTACTTTCAGTGGAATAATTATGGGCCCATAAGGGTTCGCAAATTAGTGGCTCCGATTGGGGCAGTAAGAAATATGACCATGTTTAGAAGTACGAAATATTACAATATTCTTCGTATATATGAAACTCTGTGAAACTTGTTTATTTTGATTTTTATTTCTTGACAAACTTGTCAAGAAATAAAAATCATGAATTCGCATTGATCTATTTAGATATAATTCACTCTATAATATATTGATATATTATCAATGTGTACTGAACTTCAATATTGAAGATATAATTTACTCTATAATATATTGATATATTATCAATGTGTACCGAACTTCAATATTTCAAGACAAGAAAGTAATCCTTCAAACTGCTACCAAATATTACCAGATATATGCTGCAAGGTGGAGAATATATTATCGTTATAAAGGCATACAGGGAATATTTACAGGGTTCGTCAAATACGTAACTTCTTCTGGTTTATGGTAATATTTCAATCTCACTAAAAACTTAAAAATCACTCTTTAAATCTTAAATGTAATTCACATTTAAGTATTAAAGACTAAATTTCACTAAATCAGTTCAAACCAACACAAGTAATATAATGAATCCACCCATTTAATGAATCCACCCATGTTTTTGGATGATTCAAAGACACCACAATTTTCGAAAAAACATCACAAAATTAACAGTAATTGAAATTAATATGGAGTAAATATTAGTTTATATAATAAATTATTGTTTGTATAAGTAGTAAGTTTATATAATATAGTTTATATAATAGATATTCGAGTGCGAGCGTTCCAGCAGAGCAGTGGCGCCGCCAGACTATAAATATTAGCAG
>JAQIXG010006526.1:0-10240 GCA_034700105.1 Oconnorella tubifera
TCATCATCATCATCATCATCATCATCATCATCATCATTTCTGTAATGAGAGCAGGTTATAATGCTGATGCTTGTTATCAAAGCAAAATTAAAGTAGTTAACTTTAAATAACCCCTCAGTATAGTAACAGTTACCTAATAAAGTAGATAGAATAAGAGAGAAAGAAAGCAAGCACTTACACGAGGATACACTAAGAAGTCATTCAAGTAGTTCACTGGATGTCTGTCTCTGTCATAGTCACCCAACTCAGCTGAAATAACAATCAAAAACACATTCAAACTAACAGACAGATATAAATAGCCTAGAGTACATAAGCAAAATGTCTATATATTTAATATTAAATCACACAAAGAAAATATGCAAACTACACAAATATATATGATAATATTCGTATATAAAAACAACAGATTTAAGATTAAAAATGCAGCAACTGGCAGAATGATGTCCTAGTTTCATTTATATTGTCATACAGCAAAAATAATGAAGTCATTATCATCACAACAAATAAAATCAGAATAAAAAATAAATAAATCTTTTAGAACTTAAATCATAGAAATAAGCCACGCCCACCTTGTAGACTATAGGCTGCCAGATATATAGCCTGTTGAAGAGTGAATGACAGTTTGCATTCTTTTATGTTTGATCTTAGGTGTAAATAATACTGGTATCTGAAACATTTTAAACACCCATGCTTATAAGATTTGTTATCTGAAACATAAATGTCTAAGCATCTAAATGAATCCTTAACCCTAATTATCATCTTTACTTTAAATCATTTTATTTCACATAATTTGTCAGGTCAATAAAAAGAAACCAACTTTTGCATATATTGACTTTCTACTGACTCATTCACTTAAAACCAAATACTTAACATTCATTACATTCCATCAAACTTTGAACTTTACCCCCCCCCCCTCAGTTCAGTCCAAGCTTAATCTCAATGATATAACAGACCATAAACAGACTCTTAGACTACTGCTATATAAAATAAACAAAAGTCTGTCCGCTGCAGTAAATCTGTGTTTAAATTATAATCAGTGTAAAAAAGCAAAAGTACTGAGAAGTAAAAGAGAGATTAGATTACTGGCTGTGACAAAAAATCTCTATAAAATACAAACAGACAAACAAAAGGATAAAGAAAACAATAAATGACAAGCAAAGGACAAACAAAAAGGTAAAGAAACAGACAAACAAGATGCACCCCATACCTGGCAGTACCATCCGGTATAGAGTCCGGTCTGGCCACATAGTACATGACACCAAAATAGAGCAGAGGTGACGGGGTGTTTTTGTCCGGGGACAATTTGTCCAATTGCTTCTTTAAGGGCTTGCTTAAATCAACCCAACAGTAAGTTAAACCACGCGTGATAAACCTCAACCCAAAATACTCAGTCTGAAATACAGGAGACAATATATAATCATATATACATATATATACGAATAAAAAGTATATATAAAATGAAAATTTAAGATGATTAAATAGATAAATAGCAAATATATTGCAACAAAATTGATCAATAAAGTTTAATAATAAATAAGAAAAATTAGTGTAAACTATATGTTAATGTTATAATTATGTAATATTATGTAAATGTCATATTATTGTTCTATAAGTTATTATGTAATTTTATGTAAAAATCAATATGACATATATCACAAAACATTAACACAAATGTGATATATAATCTGCCTGGGATTTTAATAATATTTCAAAATGCCAACAATCTCACCTACGACTAAAATAGATTTAACCGCAAAGCGGTCAATTACTTTAACTAATATTATAACGCGAATCTTTAAATTACTAACATCATCACTTTTATTTAACCTAAACTCATTAGAGTAATATTATATCAATTAAAAAATGCACAAAATGTCTAATCCGCTGTCATATTAATTAATTTGGCTGCAGTATAGACTTCATTATCTTACTATGCATCTGTAACATGTATAGAACATCTGGACTTGAAGAGTTTTGCTTCAAACAAATTCAATTATAATTCAAGTAATCTGATCAGTGAATGCAGGCAGCCGCAACAGCAGCTGATTTAGCAGCTGATTAGTTATAAAATAAAGATTTATTAGCAGCTACAGCAGCTGATTTAGCAGCTACAGCAGCTGATTTAGCAGCTATGGTAAGTTATATAAACTATATGACAAAACATAGCACTCATACTTAAATAAGAATATTAATCATACTTAAATAAGAATATTAAATACTCAATTCATTCATTAGAAATAATAATCACACGCATACAAGCAATAAACTAGTTTCTAACTACTAAATAATATAAATACAGTCATAATTTACTCTCAAGTTATTGATCTTAGAATGATCAGAAAACAATAAAAAGAAACTCATTAATGCAGTGAATGAGATTAGGAATAAAAAGTTATTAAATTTGTTGAATAGAGCTAGTAAGTTAATAAATCTAAGGGAAGGGGGGGGGTAATTTTTAGCCCCGTTGACTTAAAATCTAGTAAAGCACTATTATTGTAATTAATATAAAATACACACATGACTAAGTCCAATCCTCAATGCTATATTCTCCAAACATTCTTGTCCTATGCTCTCTGAAGTCAGCGTACATTCTATCAGTGTATTGTTCAGTAAATGAACGCAAACAAGATAAGAATTCCTTGAGGACACTTCGTATCTCTTTCCCTTACGTAGTCCAAACTTAAACGGCATAGTTCATGCGAAGAAAATCAACTCAAATCATCAATATTCAAAACTAATCATCATTGATCCAAAGCAATCAACTGTAATTGATTTTACTCCGTTTTTGAAGTCAATTGTAACGTTTAGATTTAATCAACAACTTGTAGATAATATATAATATCAAGTACAAGATCTAATAATATCATATCTATAATCTAAAAGATATCAATTTAATAATTTAATAGTAAAATCACCGAAATTTCATCAAATTAATCAAATCATTACCTTTATTAATCTGATATTTTACAAGATTTACGCCGAGTTCGGTACAAAAACCATTTTCATCCAAATTGACACGAATTCGGTAAACACCGATTTCTAACCCCAACCATAAATCCTAACCCCCTAACCCTAAATAATAATCATACCACGCCAAATTCTAATTAGAATTTAACTAATCAGAATTTAAAGCTTAATTAAACTTAAACCTAAGTCTAAACTATCATTTCTAACCCTAACCCTAAACCATCATTTCTAACCCTAATTAGATTGAGTATGTATAGAACGCTATGTACTTTATAACTTTATTCAAATTAATACAATTTAATCTGATTTATTCAAATAAATCAGATTAAATCGCACTAATAAAAACAACAAAAATATTTTTACTTAAAAAAAACAAATAAATTCATAAATACTTTATTCCTATTCCTAATTCAGTCATTCATACATACCCCCCCCCCCCCTCCATGATTCACTGGAGAACATTATGGACCTTTTTGGACCCCCTTGTGCAGAACCTCGACGGTGGGCCCCCTTAATTCAAAAGAAAAGAACCTTTTTATTGCACCAGAGACTTCTCATTTTTCTATAAATATTTGAGAAGAATTTCTAACATTACGAATAATGTTAAATATCATTTCAACGAAAAAGGGGTACCACGTACAAATAACTCCCCCACAAATGCGAGTCCAACAAGCCCCGTCAGAAGCCCCCCTTACCATCGGGGTGCCCTTGCCCTTGTTCACAGCGCAGCTTAAACATTTTACTAATATTGACCCCTTCCCCATGCGTCCTTACAAATTTTTCTGATTTTTTTTTATTTACGACATAATTCTAATTTTTACTTTTATTCTCCCCGTCCAGCTCCAGGCTCGAATCAATATTTCAAATAATTGTTAAAACTGCAACAAGATAGCTTTTAAAAGAGTGGAAAGACAAAAATAAACTTCCGGTTGGGTGAAAACTGAAATTGTTCTCTTTTATTTTTTATTTATTTTTTGCCTAATTTACCTGACGAGGGAATGAACGCCATCCTAGATCAACTTTGCGCGGAGATTTCTTCATGGAGTCCATCAGAGATGAAGGCAGATATGATAAAAGCAAACTTGGAGTGCAGTCAGCGGGGGCTGCATCATTCTGCTAAATGGTCAATACTTCATTCATTCATTCATTCATTCATTCATTCATTCATTCATTCATTCATTCATTAGAGATTTAAAGTTTAGCGCAATTAATGAATCAATTAATGATAGATGAACGTTATTAACTAACGGTTGATCTGTAATGATTGTATTTAGTTTAAAGTAAAAGTTTGTTTAGTTTCTCCCTAATTAAGCTCTAGTTGTAGTTTGTTGTCCCCCTATTAGGGCCGCTGAAATGATGTACGCCCTAGACTCCTGCAGTACGGACCAAGTGCCAATGAAACCTTTATCTGAACCCTTAACTGATGTAAGTCTTTCATTTGCATGACCAAGTAGATCAATGGGCTCGTTGCAATAGGGTCAGGGTTCAGTCTCCTTGTGTGCGATTACTTTTGGAAAACTTAAATATTTTTTTATTAAAGGAAATAGCTATTAGTTTATTTGATTTAAAGTCATTGTGTGACTTTTATTCATGACTTTTATTAGATGACACAAAATGATATTTATTCGGTATGTCATAACTATTTTTTTACTTAATCGAAAGTCATGCATGACTCGGTAAGTCATTACATGACTCGGTAAGTGCAAAAGCAAAATCTTAAGACATCTTATGACACAATTCATTATGTGATTCTTTTACAATGTCACACATCATTACATGACTCTTTTTCTCTTGACTTACAGAAATCATTACATGACTCTTTATCTCTTGACTTACAGAACTCACTGCGTGACTTTGAATGCTACACTCTTGCCAAGTCCTACCTGGAAGTAGAGGAGTACGACCGTGCGGCACATTTTACCAAGTCTTGCACGAGTGCCAAGGCGTACTTCCTGCACATCTACGCGAGGTATCTAGCAGGGGAGAAAAGAAGACTGGATGAAGCAGGGGAGCATTTAGGTGAGAGGGAGGGAACATTTAAGTGAGAGGGAGGGGGAATTTAGGTGAGAGGGAAGGAGGGGGAGCATTCTATAGATGCCAGCATCTACGTGCCGGCACAATATAGGTATTCTATACATGTCAGCATTCTGTAGATGCCGGCCCCCTATAGATGCCGACATTCTATAGATGTCGGCATCTATACGGTGCCGGCATCTATAGAATGCCACCGTCTATAGCATGCCGGCATCTATAGAATGCCAGAATCTATACGGTGCCGGCGTCTATAGAATGTCGGTAACTATACGGTGCCGGCATCTATAGAATGCCAGCGTCTATTGAAAGCAGGCATCTATACTGTTCAGCATCTATAGAATGCCGGCGTCTCTAGAATGCAGGCATCTATAGAATGCCATCATCTTTAGAATGCCAGCGTCTATAGAATGCCGGCATCTATATGGTGCCGGCATCTATAGAATGCCGTCATCTATAGAATGCCGGCATCTGTACGGTGCCGGCACCTATAGAATGCTGGCGTCTATAGAATGCCAGCATCTATACGGTGCCGGCATCTATAGAATGCCAACGTTTATGGAATGCCAGCATCTTTACGGTGTTGGCGTCTATGGAATGCCGGCATCCTTACGGTGCCGGCATCTATAGAATTCCGGCGTCTATGGAATGCCGGCATGTATAGAATGCCGGCATCTATACGGTTCTGGCATCTATAGAATGCCGGCTTCTATAGAATTCCGGCATCTATAAAATGCCGGCATCTATACGGTGCTGTCCTCTTTAGAATGCCGGCGCCTATAGAATGCCGGCATCTATACGGTGCCAGCATCTATAGAATGCCGGTGTTTATGGAATTCCGGCATTTATACTGTGCCAGCATCGATAGAATGTTGCATCTAAACGGTGCCGGTATCTATAGAATGTCGACGTCTATAGAATGCCGGCTCCTATCGAATGCCAGTGTCTATAGAATTTCGGCATCTATAAAATGCCGGCATCTATACAGTACCGGCATCTACAGAATGCCGGCGTCTATAGAATGCCGTTATCTATACGGTGCCGTCATCTATAGAATGCCGGCATCTATAGAATGCCGGCATCTGTACGGTGCCGGCACCTATAGAATGCTGGCGTCTATAGAATGCCAGCATCTATACGGTGCCGGCATCTATAGAATGCCAACGTTTATGGAATGCCAGCATCTTTACGGTGTTGGCGTCTATGGAATGCCGGCATCCTTACGGTGCCGGCATCTATAGAATGCCGGCGTTTATAGAATTCCGGCATCTATGGAATTCCGGCATTTATACGGTGCCGGCATCTATAGAATGCCGGCGTCTAAGGAATGCCAGCATCTGTACGGTGCCGGCATCCCTTGAATGACAGCGTTTATAGAATGCCGGTATCTATACGGTGCCGGCATTTATTGAATGTCGGCGTCAATATAATGCCGGCATCTATAATTTGCTGGCATCTATGGAATGCCGGCGTCTGTAGATTCCAGCACAGTATAGATCTATAGAATGCTGGCGTCTATAGAATTCTGTCATCTATAGAATACCGGCGTCTATAGAATTCCGGCATCTATGTAATGCCGGCATCTGTACGGTGCCGGCATCTATTGAATGCCGGCGTTTATAGAATGCCGGCATCTATACGGTACCGGCATCTATTGAATGCCGGCATTCTATAGATGCTGGCACCGTATAGAAGCCGTATGACGGCGTTTATAGAATGCCGGCGTCTATACGGTGCCGGCATCTATGGAATGCTGGCGTCTATAGAATGCCGGCATCTATACAGTGGCGACATCTATAGAATGCCAGCGTTTATAGAATTCCAGCGTCTATAGAATGTCGGCATCTATACTTTGCCGGCATCTCTGGAATGCCGGCGTCTATAGAAGCCGGCACCGTATAGAATGTCGGCATATATATGATGCCGGCATCTATGCGGTGCCGACGTCTATAGAATGCCAGCGTTTATGGAATGTCGGCATCTATACGGTGCCGACATCTACAAAATGCCGGTGTCTATGCGATGCCGACATCTATACGTTGCCGGCATCTATAGATTTCCGGCGTCTATAGAATGCCGGGCATCTGTACGGTGCCTTCATCTATAGAATGCAGGCGTTTATGGATGTCGGCATTCTATAGATGCTGGCACCGTATAGATGCCAGCATTCTGTAGATGCCGGCAGTGTATAGATGCCGGCATTCTATAGATGCCGGCGCCGTATTGATGTGGGCATTCTATGGATGCCGGTACCGTATGGATTCCGGTATTCTATGGATGGCGGCATTCGATAGTTGTGTATACCGTATAGATGCCTGCATACTATAGATGCTGGCATTCTATAGATGCATGCGCTGTATAGATGCCGGCATTCTATAGATGCCGGCACCCTATGGATTCCGGCATTCACTAAATACCTGCACCCTGTAGATGCCGACATTCTATAGATGCTGGAACCCTATAGTTTCCGACATTGTATAGATGCCGGCATTCTATGGATGCCGGCATTCTATAGATGCCGGTACCGTATAGGTGTGGGCATTCTATGGATGCCGGCACCGTGTAGATTCAGTGCATTCTATCGATGCCGGCATTCTGTATATGCCGGCATTCTATAGATGCCGTCATCCTATAGATGCCGGTATTTTATAGATGCCGTCACCCTATAGATGCCGGCATTCTATAGATGCCGGCATTCTGTCGATGCCGGCATTTATGGAAAGCTGACAGTTATAGAATAAATGCATTACCAAAACTTATGTACTTGTATGTATTACAATATTCATATACCAATATACAGTGCTTATGTGTAATAAAATATACATATACCAATAATGCTGTACAAATAGCAACGTTTTGTAATATTCGCCTATATACTTTTATGAATCAAATTATCTTCATTTCCTATATTAGTTTCTCGTACCCTTCTCTCAAGCAGGTTCCACTGACATTCAGAACTGTGGTCACTTAAAGCTGCTACGTTCTGAATTAGAACAAAAACATAAATCAAATGAACTCGATGGCTACTCTCTCTATCTTTACGGTGTTGTTCTAAAGAAACTAGACATCGTTAAAGAAGCCCTTGATGTTCTACTAGAGGCAGTCAATGCTGAGCCGCTTCATTGGGGGGCCTGGAAGGAGCTGTCCCTACTAGTAGCTGACAGGGAGAGTCTGGGGGGACTTACCCTCCCCGCACATTGGATCAAGTATATTTTTATAGGGCAAGTTTGTATGGAGCTACAGTTGAATGAGGAGGGCATTAAAGTATTTGGCGTACTCGGGGAGCAAGTATTTAGGAGGAGTACTTATATAATGGCTCAACGAGCACTGGCTTTTCATAATATTAGAAGTATGTATTGATTTGCGTTTGTTTTTAACGTTGGTATTTTTAATAAGCTTTTTAGAATGTTTTGTTCAAGAATATTTGCTGATTTATTTTTGTCACATTAAGTGGGTGAGTTTAGTTGGAGATTGTATAGGTAAAACTAGTTTCAAACTGGTTTTAAACTGGTTTTAAGCTTTTTTTATAACTTGTTTTAAACTGGTTTGACACTGGTTTTAAACTGGTCTTAAACTTTTTCTAAACGGGTTTTAAGCTGGTTTTAAACTAGCTTTAAACTGGTTTTAAACTGTTTTTAAACTAACTTTAAACTGATTTTGAAGTGGTTTTATACTAGCTTAAAACTGGCTAAAACTTAAAACTGGTTTTGAAATTAGCTTTAAACTGGTTTGAACTGATTTTAAACTGGCTTAAAACTAGTTTTAAACTGGTTTTAAACTAGCTTAACAACTGGTTTTAAGTTAGTGTAAGGTTTGATTGAAATATGCAGTGTTATTTCAATTGAAAGATTAATTTATGTAAATAATTTATAAATCTTTTATGAATTATTATATAACATCAGATTCATAAATATCGTAAATTTATTTATTGTGACATGCATTTTGCTTATGTCTTCTATGTATGATATTATCATATAAATTATCATTTGTTTGGGCAAATGTTCTGTTTCTAGACGTTGACCAGGCGGTTGAGATGTTTGACCGCTTACAAAAGATTGATCCGTATAGACTTGACAACATGGATACTTACTCTAATCTACTCTATGTTAAAGTTAGCTTTTGTAATTAGACATATTATAAATTGTAAATAATAATACAAATATAGCAGTAATATTGATACATTACTTTCTGAATATCTTAATATGTTACTACTATTATGAATTGTAATATAATATGACTTCAGTAAATAGTAAACTTTATAAATCTCTTGCATGTTGGTTTAATAATATTTCCTGTCCATCTGTAGGTTCAGGATTTGAGTCCGGATATAAATCCTTTTTTTCAATATTGTTTATTTTTTTCTTTTTAAAATCTTTTTCATGCTAACTGCAGCATTGATGAAGAATTAGTTTTTCAATTAGTTTAATACTGGTTTATTTAACAGGAAATGAGAGCGGAGATGTCTAACTTGGCTCATAGATGTTGTGATATAGATAAATACAGAGTGGAAACTTGTTGTATTATAGGTCTGTAGATAAATACAGAGTGGAAACTTGTTGTGTTATAGGTCTGTAGACAAATGAAACTCTTTCCATTTTATTCTTAGCATATAGTTTGCTATTGAAATTTTATGTCAATGACAAACTATAAAAAGTCACCACCCCTCCCCCTCTGTAAAAAACACCCCAAAACCCCCAACTATAAAAACGATTAAAACTAGTTAAAAATTATCAAAGTATTAACATTCAATCCCCTGTCCTCTCCATAAATACGCATAAAACTAACTAACAACAATAATCACCAAAATCACTAATCTTTAAAAGCCACCCCTCCCCACTATTTTATACAAATCTTGTTCTCCTCTACCCAGGTAATTACTACAGTCTAAGAGGCCAGCATGAGAAAGCTGTTTTATATTTTCAACGAGCGCTAAAACTTAACCCTAATTACCTCTCAGCCTGGACTCTAATGGGACACGAATACATGGAACTCAAACACACAGCGGCAGCGATACAAGCGTACAGACAAGCAATAGGTAAAACGCACTCGCTTATAATCGGGAATTGATTGATTGGTTTTATACTCGGCGCTTGCCCCCCTGTCATTCCCAAAGATAAAATTATTTACTGCGCTGCTTTATGAGTTCAACGTTAATGTATTTGCGACTTGTTTTTTTGTGCTGATGTGACTTTAGTAACTTTATTTAATTCAGTTTGTATCTAGAGGTAAAACTTACTTTTGG
>JAQIXG010006527.1:0-10240 GCA_034700105.1 Oconnorella tubifera
TTATTGGAAAATGCTGATGGATCACATCAGCATTTTCCAATCAGCATTTTACCCATATCAATCAGCAGATCAGCAAATCGCTATTTTACCCGTGCCTATTTTTATAAGTGATAATTTGAGAAACACGACTGAAGAGAAATTTTTTTTTTTTTAAATATTTGATGTACGAGTAGTTTAAAATTTGCAGTAAGACTTGGTTTATTATATTCCTCATCCTTTCTTATATATGTGATGTTGAACCTATTCTAAAAACTTCCTGTGGTGCATAGCCGAATGAGACCTGGGTTAGTTATGGTTTAGTGTTAGAATTTGGATTCAGGTTATAACTAGTCATAATTTGCGTTATTGAGACGGGTGAGAAGTAGTTTGCAGTTATTTTTAGATAATTTAAGAAGACCTTTACTGTATTTTTAAAATATCGCTCATTACCACCATTTTTATGAGCGATAATTAAAGAAACACAGATCAAAACATAAAATTAATTTTTTAAAAAGTGCTTGATGTAGTTTGATTATCTCTAAGACACTTGATTAATTAAATTCCTCATTCTTTCTTGTATATTCAGTGCTATTATCATTCTTAAAACTGCATGTGGTGCGTAGCCGAATGTGAACCGTTTTTGGGTCTAGACTTTTGTTTTGGTGAGGGTTATTGATTTTTGCCGATATGAAGCATTCAGTTTAAATTGGTTTTCCTACTAAACAATTTTGTCCCTATTTTTTAGTTATTATTTCTAAGTTGGTGGTATTCATGAACATAGATAAGTACCATGTGACCGCCGCTAGAATCAAATTTTTCTACCGGAGCAAAATTGGTATTTAGTAAGAATTTATTTTCACTACCATATCAAGGAGCTTGGCGTCGCCATATTTTATTCCATTAAATTCTTAAAATTAAAAATAATATTTTAATTCACCTTTTGGAGCAAAATTATGACTTATAGTAAACATCTATTTGTGTATTATAAATTAGTACGTATATAAAATGAATATTTATTCAACATTATAACATCAAATAATAATGATAACATTCTGCAGCTTATTATTTAGTACAGTATAAATTACGGCTCAGCCCGGAAATGCAACCAAAATTTTTTTGTATGCCTTGTCACATAATTATTTCCTCAATATCAAATACTAACCGAATGTCAGTAGTGGAATATTTGATATTGATTTCAACTGTCAAGTTATATTCGGCAAAAATACGGTAATTTTCACAATATAGGCTAATTATTCATTTTGTTCACATCGTTTATTCAGATTCTTTATTCTTTAAATTTTCCATTTATCATTTTTATGTTGACTCCACGCATCTAAAACTCCTCATACTACCCCACCTACATACATTTAAAAGAATATTATCCGTTTTGACAAAGCGAATATCAGGCATCATTTACATGTTGCCAGTATTATTAGAAGTGAATTATAATAGCGCTAGTGAATGTATAGAGCAGCATTTACTGAACTATGAGTTATGAGTCAAGGCCCGTTAGAGAAGTGGTTAGAGCGTTGGATTCGAAATCGATAAGTCCCGGTTAACTCACTATTTCTCAAACTAGCTGCACCCTTTAGTAAGGTGCTTAATTGACAGCTACGTCTTTGACATCGTTATTACGGTAAATCCAGACATAAAACTTAACCTTTAACCTTAACTCCTTAATGGCGGTTAATGTGTTGAGGAATGAATTGTAATAATTTTACATTAAAACTGATTTTTTTTTCAACATTTAATGCCTGTTCAAAAATTTAATATAAAATTTTTATATTTTTCCAAAAAAATTAATCGATGAGATTTCCTCTGTAAGTGAGATATTAAACTATAAGTTACCTAGTAACTTATAAGAACAAACTTAGTGGGAAAAACAATGGTTTTGGTCTTTATCTTCGCTAATATCATTTGATTTGTCATGAATCGCAATGTCTTCTAATAGCAATGTATCCTGTTATGCCTCTTAATTTATAATAATTGCATTTAAATTTATTGAAATTATATTATTTTGCAGACTTTATCTCTAGAACTTCATTTCCAAGTGAGTGCGTGTAAAAGATCATCTGAAGATTATCATCATGTCCTCCAACTGCTGTGTCTTGCCCGATTCAGATGTCAATGGTTCAGGCTTGTGTGCTAAAGTTGATTCACACTTAAATTCAACAAAGACAAGTTCTGATAGTACAAATGTTGAAGAATTATTTATTGATAAATCCAGTCAAGAACAAATTAGCTCTTCCAGTGCAATTCTTTCAAATGGTATTCGTCAGCACACTGTATCAGCTCCTGTAAGTTTGTGTAATGGTATAAAACGAAAATACTCTGATGATGAGTTTTGTCATAATTCACAACAAGTGTCAGTTTCAGCTGAAAGTTTTAGTATTAAGAAAATGCGCTCCATGCAAGTTTCTGTAAATTACTGTGATCTGAATATATTAGCATCTTCGATTGATAACAACGATGTTACAGAATGTAATGATCATAACAATCAGACCCTGCCTGTCAAAAAGTGCTCTGAAAATTGTGTTAATACTCAATTTGACATCAGTGACTCTTCAGGTACAGAGGTAGTGCTGTCATCTGCTCTTATGCCTCATTTAGATTCTGATATTGTAAATAATTCTGATATTGTAAATAATTCTGATAAAAATGACTCGATTTTGGTAGAGTGTGAGAGATTTGATGATGACAACTGTTACATAGACATTAATAGAGTAAAGGAAAAAGATTGTAAAATACCCATACAAGATGGTACTGAATTTATTGATAATGAATTGATAGAATCATTAATTGAGTATCAATTAGCCGCAATGGATGAGGTGAACAACATTCCCAATGATGGTATTGCTTTATCTGGTGAAGTAAGCATGTTACCAGAGAATCAAATGAAGATAGTTGACGATCTTGATTATCACTTGCTAACAACAAGATCTAGCCAGTGTAAAACTGACTCTGTAATTAACGCCATGAATGGTATAAATGTTGCTAGCACCAGTGCAATTTCTGACGCAGACACAGGTCTAGTTCTATTAGAAAATTCTAGAGATAACATTTCTAACAATGAGATAGATGCTTCAAAACCATATAGTTTGCAAAATAATGATGGACTAAAATTCAATTTAACTAGTTCACAAGAAGAATTAAACTCGAAATTCATAACAGAAAACACTATTGATGCTGTTTTACAAAACAGTAAAGATATGTCAAAAATCTGTGAAAAGTTGCCCATGGATACTCATGATGATATTCATTATAAAGAAGTCCGCAGCAGCAATGACTGCAATTTAGAATTAACCAACATTGAGACACAATCAGCAGGTGACAAACAAGAAGTTATAGAATCTCGCGTTGTAGAAGTGCAGAAATTAAATGTTTCTGTGAACCAATCAGATCTGGGGCTATTGGATTATCAAGAACTACTTCAAAAAACAGAAAAACATGAAGAATCTTTATTTATTGATGAACGAGTGGCTTCTGAAAGGAAGACTGGAAAGTATGACAAATCTATTGTAGAGAGTTTGAAGACACAGGGCGGTGCACCTTTGGTCAATGGTAGTAAGGAATCATCATTAGTTGTTAATCAGCCATCAAAAGATGTTGAATTATCACTCATTGATAGGATGTTAGTAAAAGAAGATGGCAAGCAATTAAAAAATGTTAAACTTTTAGTTGTTAATAAGGCATTGAATGATAATGAAACATTAATTAATGATAAGATAATTCATCGTCATTCCTTGCTTTGTGATTTACCACCAATTAATATGGTAATGGATGATAAATCATTGCACGTAATCGCTAAGATGTCAAACGATAATGTACCCGTAGTTATGGAATTATCAACCGATATTAAAGTGTTACATGATGTTTCTTTAGTAGTTGATAATATCGTAAGAGTTTCCGAAACATCTGTTATTGATCAAGCTATTCAACGAAATGAATCACCTGTTGCTGCTATGGATACATTACATAATGAGATATATGACGATGTTTTGTCAGTAGTTCATGAGCTGTTACAGGCTGTTGAAGTGTCAACTACAGACAAGATCTTACAAAGCCACAAAGCATCGGTAACTAAAGATTCTTTGAATGATATCGATTCATTGGTCATTGATAATGTACATTTTATTGATTCATGTAATTCAACAAATTCTGTACAATTCATTGATGCACACGGTGAGCAAAATAAGAAAAATAATGATAAGCCTTACATTGTTGACAATAACAAGACTGGCTTCAGTAATGTTTTGCAATGCGCTGGCAATGAATCGGAGAACTATTGTGTGTTAAATCAAAGTAATATTTGTCGTAATCTCTCTGACAGTTCCATTAGCACTTTGTCATGTGACTTTCTCGATATAGATGCGCTATCAGCCTCCAGTGACATAAAATCAATCTCTACAGTAGTACAATTGAATAAAATGAACTCTTCTAAGATTGAGAAAGGAACGTCTCAAATTTTGACCAAGGTCACTGAAACTTGCAGCTTGGATCAACACCAAATAGGATCAAGTAAAAATGTTGAACCCGTCGCTGAAGGCATATCTGATGTACGTCCTGTGGGTAAACTCTTAATGGATATTGGTCATCTTCTTGTCTCACAAATAGTCTTTAAAGAACTCAGCCGCATTCAGCGTCATCGAATTAAAAGTTCTGCTAGTAAAGATGCTGCTAATCAATATGAACAATTAATGAATAAGCTAGTTGTGATGCATCAGAGTCTTAGTGATAGAGCTCTCCCTTATTGTTCTCAGGCTAAATTAAGATGTCGCTGTGGCTTTTTGACTTCTTCTGAGAATGTTTTGGAGTATCATCGAGAGTGTGGTTCTTCTGTAAGCAGTGGATTTCTGTGTTGCGTTTGTAGATGGAACAATTCTCATATATATCGCACTGCAAAGCTTTTGGAACGTCATATGGACCTTTTTCATCACAGGAAGCATCGGAACATGGGTAAATTTATGGCCAATTTGTGTGATTTATGTCCTTACTCTTCAAAATCAGCAGCGCTAATGTTGCAGCATCGACAGAGATGCTTAGCTACTTTTGTTTTAAATAGAAATCTGCAACCTCGATCAGTTGATTGTGATATTCCACTTGTGTCTGAAGCTCCCAAAGTGAGTTTGCCAATTTGTATTAATCTGCAAAATAAAACTATACACTCAAGCTCAACCTCATCTCAGAGTTCAACTGTTGTTAATATATCAACTTGTAATACTAGTCAAGTAACGAGCATAGGCATACCTCCTCTATTAAGGCAGGCATTTATTCCAAGACCAAGACAAGTAATGCTCATTGGTAATCGATTTATCAGTTTCGTAACTCCTCCATCACTTGTCTCTGCAGTTAATGTTAGTAAAAACAACACTTTGTCACTTTCTGGTAAATCAACTGCTTTGCAACCTTCATTGATTGGATCACATCCTGTCTTTAATATAATTCCGTCTACCAGTATTGAAGCTCTTTGCAGCATTCCTTCCAGGCTATATTCAATACCTAAGAGTGTCATAAATACAACGACCATTGCGCCTACAAGCATTGCAACAACTAGTCGTTTGTTTCAGTTTCCTACTGCTGTCAGTTCATCTCAATCGTTAGTGCCTATACCAAAGTCTTCAGATGTTATGACCCTTTCATCTCTTAAAAAACCACAGCCCAATGATGCATTACCTTTGCGATTACCTATCTTGAATCCTCTGGCAACTGTTGCTATTTGCCCCATATGTCAAGGCTTCTTGAAGGATGTCTCATTGCTAGATATGCATATGCGTGTATGTCATCCTACGGTGAATTTAAATTTTTTAAATAATATAGAGCAGGTTCAATGCCTTCTTTGCAATCCACCAATCAGTTTTATTAATCAGTCATATCTTCAATCTCATCAGTTGACATTTCATAAAATAAATACTAGCCCTATTTGTCCTAAGCCTTTGACTCAATGCTGGTCCTGTCATGCAACTGTCACTGACAGCCCTTTGAGACATATGGCAGTTGGTCATCAACTAACACTATGGGTAATGTTTCAATGTACAAGCTGCTATTTATGTCCATTAAAATTGCCGTCGATATCTTCATTTGAGAATCATATGCTCACCACTCACACTGACCTGTTCCCCTCTCTCGATAGATTATGGACCAGTATTCAGATTACAGTCCCGCAGTTTGATCTAAAAAAATCTGGATTGAAAGTTGTTAAATGTCGGTTAGGATCAGTTAAGTGTACAAAATGCAGCGAGGTTTTTGTCAGTGCAGCTTTGTTGTATCGTCATTTCTTTATCGTGCATGGTATAAAGAAATTATTGTCACCATCTTTGCCTCAGACTGACTGTCCATTGTGTCATAAGTCTTTTAAAACTGCAGTAATGTGCACTGGTCATCTTGTTAATGTTCATACTCGTTCCTGTTCTGTACGAATACGTCGTCTAGACAGAGCCACGTATCGTGCGTATATGTTCAAGTATATGGGCTTACCTAATGAAGATCTACAAGAGAACAATGTTCGACGTTCCGCTCGTTCCACTAGCTTATCAAATTATTTTGAAGGCAAATGTAAACAATCGCCCCGTGCTTTAAAGCATGTTAGTCCGGGTGATAATGATGACTGTGTGATAACAACTTGTAAGTCTCTCAAGGATCGACTATCTGAAAAAAGCAAATCTGAAAAAGATGTTTTATTATCTATCAATAGTTTATACACTGCTACTAAAAAAAATTGTGACAACACAACTAGTGCGTCGCAGTTGTCTAATAAAAAGTCTTGTTCTCAGAATAGGAGTCGTCCCAGAAAAAAAAATAAAACAGATGAAACACATTTAACTGCTACTCCATTGTCATCTGTGGGTAGAGGTCGACCAAGAAAGAAAGTCATTCAGCCAACTGCTGATGTCAGTGAAAGGTGTAGAAGTCTTGATATAACATCGCCATCCAGCGAAGCAGAAGTGATCGTTATTGCACCTATTGACAGTGAATGTGATGACTCGTCATCAAGTAGCAAAAACATTATCACTTCTTCTATGACTCAGACAGGCAACAGAAAAGCATTTTATACATTGACTAAAAAAGTGACTGAATTATGTGAAGACATGATTGTAATAGATAGTGATGATGATGAGTAACCTAAACTTTTTAAATTTTTGCTTTGTTGTTTGTGTTTGTTATATTTGATCTGTATTTGGTATTTTGTATTTGGTACAATATAATGCTGGTTCTCCAATAGTATGTGCATTAAACTTTTGGACTTCATTTCTTGATAGTTTCTAAAAATACACTAAGTTTATTTTGTAACTGCAAAAGCTTTAATGAATATAAGTGATCAGGTATTCATAATACTTTATCGCTAGAATATTTGTTAAAATATTTACTTTAAAAAAAGGAATACTTATATTAATCTTGCTATGGCTGGCTTGCTTTGAAGAATACAGAATACTGATTTATTGCGGGTTTGGATTAGATTAGAATATTAATGTTATCTTACAATTTATCAAAATGTCTTCTTGTTTAATTAAGAATTTTTGAGTTCTATGTAAATAGAGTGTATTTAGATACTTTTTGTTTATTGCAGTTCTGATGTAAAATTAATTAGGTTGGATAAATTACTGCATTGTCGTTTAGTTAATTTCATTCAATATTATATGCAATTGATTATAACACCAGTATCTCATATGGTGATTTATTTTGATTATAATTAAAAACTATTACTTATTGTTATTATTAGTTTGGTAGAGATGTTTACTTGAAAGTAAGGCAGTTTTAAGGACATGATTTTTGTTTGCAAACTACAAGAATTGTACTCGTATATAGCGCGACTTAGATTTTAACTAGCGCTTAAAGCTAATATGAAAACTTTTACAGTTTGTTTATCTTCACTACGGTATCTAAGCTCTTATATGCTGTAAATAACTTATTTATTTTTTGGTCATTAACAAAATTTAATTGTGTAATGCTCTTAAAAATAAATTTAATATTTATCTTTATATTCTTTAGAACACTGTACAATGTGTAAGTAATATCAGTTCTTGTCAAAAATCATAGTAGCAAATTAATAATCATAATTGAGCAACATAGGACTATAGAATATCATAGAAAATGTTTTGTTATCACGTTTTTATACCATCCCGGTTAAATGGTGCCACAATCCCCGCCACCCCCCACTCCCCCTTCTCTAAAAATCTTACAGTGGGTATTGTTTTGTCTTCAATCTTTGATTTTAATTCAATTTTTGGCAAATCTTTTAATGACAGAGTTAGAGATCTATTATAATCTATTGTAAGTTGGTTTGTATTGATAATAATTATGTTATTGATAAGTGTTCAAGTGTGTATTGCACAATATTGTATAATAATTATTAATGTTGATAGACTGTTTTTTTTATTGAAAATAATACAATTAAGAATGATCCTATTAATTTTGATAACTCTTGTGCATTCTTTCTACAACAGTAAGCATGTGTTGAATTCTTGTCCTAATGTGTTTACTATGATACCAGCTAGTCAAGTGCCATAATTGTTCAGTTAATTATAGTTTTAAAAATAATTGCATTGTGACATTAATCCTTTACAAAAATGTAATCAAATATGATAATACTAGTGATAGATACCCTTTAAAAAATGACTGTATACATACATACTGTATATATACACTTTTGATATGCAAGCCATAACTTATATGTATACGATATGTATAACCCATCAAAATGACTAAGTATTCAATAATAAAAATTATCTGTCAATCCAAACCAATAAGTATCTATGGTCAAAGATGAATTTATGTTCAGAAAGACCTTGTTAAAAAGTTAAATATAATGAAATATAATTAATACATTTATTAATTCAGTTAAACAGTTCTTTCATTACAATATTTTGGCTAGATGTTTGATTGTATTTATCTTTTATTTATCACAAATCAATGGATAGTACAAAAAACAAACAAAGAAAAATAAATCAAATACAAATATAAATATTGTAGCCAATATTGTACAATAAATGTGCAATAATTAAAGCTTTTGAAAGTCCTTTAGTTACAGTTACAATTAATAGATAATATTTGTAACTAGTGTAAAATGAAGTTATAAATTTGAAATTGATCCTTGATAGTGAGTGTTCTTATCTAAAACATTGAAATTCTCATGATTTCTGCATCGAGTTAATGCGACATACATTTATTTAATTTGATGCGATATACATTTATTCAATCTAGTGCTACATACATGACAGAAAACAATTTAAAAGTGGTTCAGGCTTTGAGAGTTCTATAGACAGAAATACAAAGCCACTAATTTTATTGTTAGGTAATTTAATAACATTACTATTCTGAATTCAGCCAACATTCTGCCTTGCATTATTAATATCTTCAATTTTAATTTTATTATAGTCAAATTAAATTATAGTATTTCATGCAGGAAGAGGCACTTTCAGTGTTTTTGCTAGGGTTGCCATATTTTCTGTATTGTACACGACTGTCTGATACTATATATTCCGATTTTTTTTACTTGTCCAGCAAAAAAATTATTAATAAGAAAATACCGCCGGACATGCATATAAGTCTGGTATTACCTTTGTATTTGATACGCATATGTGGAGATTTGATAGATGTAAATCCCGTGTAATCGGAGAAAAAATTGTGTGATAATCTAAACAAAATATCACCACATCTTGAATATTCCCCCTTAGTCAAATCTTGACTGTGCCACTATGTATACAATGGTGTCCGGTATATCAGATACAGCGATGTGAAAATCCTAGCTATTGACCGGGGCAGACTAATCAAAATTTAAAAAGTTTCAGGCTAGATTGTATAATGTTTGATATTCCGTCATTAAAAAAGAAAGGTAAAATTGATTCAATTATTTGCCCAAAATTGACTCTTTTGATTACCTTAGTTTGAGTCCTTGGTCCTATGTTAGACAGTTATCTGAAATGTTTGACCTTGAACATTCATATCAAGTCCTTGGCTTAATTTGATCTTGAAACTTGAGTCTTTGGTCTTCGCATTGTTTTTTCCGCTTGAATCAGTGTCATTGGCTTTGGTATTGTAACCGAAGTCCTGTTAATACCACATCATGTTCGCGAATCCATCGAGGGACATAGCGACCTCCATTGCGTGCGATCAGTTGCCAGGTTCCAGGCTTCGTTGGGGCCCAGGTCAACGTATTTGAGACATTGGGACGGCGGCGTGGCCTTTTCCAAGTCCGCGGGGCATCGCCAGTCTGAGTTCGGATAGCCAGGTGCAACGCTTTGTGTGCAGGGGCGGCAGGGTCCAT
>JAQIXG010006528.1:0-10240 GCA_034700105.1 Oconnorella tubifera
GCCAGCATCTATAGGATGCCGGCATTTATAGCATGCCGGCATTTATTGAATGTCGGCATTTATAGGATTCCTATAATTGCCGGCATCCTATAAATGCCGGCATCCTATAGTTGCCGGCATCCTATAGATGCAGTGATCCTATAGATGCCGGCATCTAATATATGCCGGCATCCAATGGATACCGGCATCCTATAGTTGGATGCCGGCATCCTATAGATGTCGACATCCTATAAATGCCGGAATCCTATAGATGCCGGCATCCTATAGTTGCCGGCATCCTTTAGATGCAGTGATCCTATAGATGCCGGCAGCCTATAGATGCTGGCATCTATAGGATGCAGGTATCTATAGAATTCCGGCATTTATAGGATGCCGGCATTTATAGGATCACTGCATCTATATTATGCCTATCATCCTATAAATCCTATAAATGCCGGCATCCTTTAAATGCCGGTATTCTGTAAATTCCGGCATGCTATAAATGCCGGCATCCTATAAACACCGTCATCCTGTTGATTCCGGCATCCTATGTAAAGGATGTCGGCATTCTATGTTTGCCGGCATCCTTTAAATGCTGGCATCCTATAGATGCCGGCATCCTATAGATGCTGTGTTTCTATAGTTGCCGGCATCCTATAAATGCCGGCATCTATAGAATTATAATTGTATTTATTGAAGATAACTAGAATGTATTTATTGGTAATAATAAATGTATTAATTGATTATAATAAATGTATTATAACAATATATGTATTTATTGACGATAAATGTATTTATTGATGATAATAAATATGTATTTATAGATTCTTTGGACGTATTTCTCAACTGCCAAATGCACACGACGATGCTACTTTGAAAGCTATAAAGGATAATGCTGATGGCCTTGCAAGTATATATTGGAGGCATTTTAGAGTTGAAATATGTGCATTTTGATTGATTTATTTACTGCTTGATTGATTGATTGATTTATTCAAATTTTGATCGATTGGTTTATTTTCAATAGAGATATCGGGTGAACGTGTTTGGGTAGAATTAAAAAAGATTACAACCGGCCGACACGTAGACAGTATTGTCAGGGTGATGCATGAACTTGGAATTCTCAGACATATCGGTAGCTTTCTATCTAATATGAATATTAATGAAATCTTTTCATTATACGAAAATGTTCTTTTCGTTTTCATTGTTTTATTGTTTATTTTATTTACATTATTTTCATATTGTATAAAAATGTTTCTTTTTATTTATTGTTTTTTTTACATTAGGTTTGTTTTTATTTAAGGATTTAGTCAGAACGTTGATGTAGATGAATTGGAAAATGTGTGGAAATCATCGGCAGATTTGAATCCAGCACCTCTCACTCTAATTACAGCATTACTTCGTAATGAAGCTGAGGTGTGGTAACTTTTTAGCATTAAATTACAATATTATAATCATATTATTAGAATTTAATATTACATTATAAAATTATATCATAAATGTTAAATGTTACAAGTATAGTAATGAGTAAATTACTTTAAGTTTGATAGAAAATTGTACAATTCATTTTGTAGCGTTTGCTGTTTGTCTTGAAATAAATGCTTTTTGTTATTTTTATTAAAATCATTTTTTATTTGATACTATTATATTTTTATGGTTATATTATTTGTGTACTTAACATGCTGGTTAGATGTCCCGTTTTTATATTTTGTATCATTTACGACTTTATTGGTAACTGAGATGATATACAGTAGATATATAGATAATGTCATGCATATACTCTCTGTGGAATCAATTTAACTACAGTATAACAATATTTTTAAATAATAATATGGTTATAATTATATGGATATATATTATTATATATTATAATTATATATTTATCCTATAATTTAATCACAAAGTAATCACAGATATAATAATCTTAATTTACATTTCTGTCTAAATTTGATTCGTGTTAATTCAATTTTTCTTATTTCATTCAGATGTACGCGTTGCTAAATCGAGTTAAAATGTCCAAAGAAGAGCTTCAACTCGGGTTATTTATAATCACTCACAGAACTGACCAACTAGAGTCGGATCCTTTTGATTTTTGCCAGGATCTCATGTGCGATACACCTGGTGTGCCTCTCAAAACTAAAGAGAAAATAATTGAACTTCTTAAATATCTTAATCTCAGAGACACAATTGAAAAAATGAGAAATTGGGAGGTCGTGAAGTTTCCAGTGAATGGGATAAGGTTGATGGAGATGGGGGTGGAGAGGGGGCCGGGGTTCGCGAGGGTTTTGGGGGGATTGAGGGAGAAGTGGAAGGAAAGTAGGTATAAGTTGGGGGAGGAGGAGTTGTTGAAATTTGTCGAGGAGTTGAAGGATGCGAAAATTGAATCGAATAAAAGATAGAGGTGTTTTTTGGATGGTGACTTTTGCTAGTTTCATTTTAAAGTTGTTTTGTTTCTGCAGGTTTATTAGATACTGTAACATTTTATTCGTAATAAATATACATTTCAAACTGCATTTTTGTGTTGTGTTTTAATGTTTGGAATAGAACTGAGTATATCGTCAAAAAAACTGTAGATATGTTAACTGTCTATCAGTAAGGTATTGTGAAAATATATAATTTTTGCAGCATTATGTTTGATGTGTGAAATATCAAACTAAGTCTATATAAAACTGTAACAAAAGGGAAAAAACAGTGTGCAGGATAAGACAATTCAGACGTAGTTTAGTAATTTGATTATATAAGTTTAAAATATATTCATTAGAAGACTTGAATCTATTCAGTGATCAGGGTCGGAGCAAAAAGCGGTAAAAGATTGAAATAGATGAAAGGAGCAGTAGATGAACTGAACCATTGTTTTTTTTAAATTTGTTTTATGAAATTGAATTTAAGAACTTAAAATGGATTTATTTGGAGATTTACCAGAGCCAAGTAAGACAGGGGAAATATAAACTAATATGCATTAAATTTGTTCCTTTTAATAATAATAATTTTTATTAATGAAATATTTCTTAGTTACATTTTATTTGCTTATAACTTTTCAAACTTGTATTAAAATTACTAATTTAAAAACTGGCGTTAAACATTTAGTATTGAGCAAGCCCCCCCTCAGGGGAATTTTTATTCCGAAATGCGGGAAAATATTTTCTCTAATCCTAACGGTAGGAATCGAACCCTAATACAAAGATGACATTGCGTTACAGGCTCTACCGTGCTGCCACAAACAGATGTAATATTGAAGGAAGATAATGAGAACGTTGCGCTGAAACATGTCGAGGGAAGAAAACGATCATTAGAACACAGCGAGGAAGAAAGTGAACCGAGTAAAAATGCTAAAATAATAGCAACTGGTTAGAACTTTTTGATTCTAAGTATCAATTCAAAATATAAAATATATTTAGTAATCGTGTATTTACACGTAGTAGATTTTATTTAAAAGCAATTGTAAATTAGTATCAAGATAAGATTTAAGCATACACTATTAGTAATTATACAATATGTATATAGTACAATGTATATATAGCATTTTTACTATATACAAATCACATATATAGTAGAAATACATTTAGATTGAGTAGTTTGTTAATAAAATACTTTGATATTGCTTAAATTCTGTATGTATGTATATACGCATTTGTATTTTTATAATTTTTCTGTTGCAGATATTTTTCATCTGAAAGCTTACGCTGCCGACAGAAAGGGAGAGAGAGAGGACATGCAAGATGCTCATGTTGTGATTGAAAACTTTCTGCCTTTAGTCGCAAATCTGTCAAATACCAGCGTGTGAGTTTGGTCTTCTTTTAAATCAGTTTATAACGAAGAAATGTTTAATAATACGATTGATGTGTTGATAGAGTAATGAATTAATAGGTCACACTCACTTGATTGACTGATTTACTAATGAATTGTTTGATCAATTGCTTAATTGAGTAATTTGTTAATTAACTGATTGATTACTTCATTGTGTGATGGCCTCATTGATTGATTGATTGAAGGAATGATTGACTGATTGATTGACTGATTGATTGATTACAGGTCACGTCTATCCTACTACGCTGTATTTGATGGCCACGGTGGATCTAGAGCGTCTAAATACTCTGCAGAACATCTGCATAAAATCATTGCACAGAAATTTCCTAAGGGTAATAACTGAGACAGCGTGCGACCCTTTCTCTCTTTCTCCGTAAGCTCTAACCCTAATCCTAACCCTAATTCTAACCATAATCCTAACCATAATCCTAAACCTATCCCTAATCCTAACCATAAGCTTAACCATAATCCTAATCCTAACCTTTGAATTTGAATTTGAATCTTTGTAAGCTCTAATCCTAACTGTAACCTAATCGTAACCATAATCCTAACCCTTTTACTCAATTTTAGTCTTTGTAAGCTCTAACCCTAATCCTAACCCTTTTACTCAATCCTATGTTAATTCTCAATCCTATCTTGCTATTCACTTTTCTCCAATTTCTTTCACTACACCTTGATCTGTTTGCTTATCCCAAATCCTAACCCCAGAAGGGACGCTATTTTTGAAATTTAGAATTGTTTATTATGACCGCTTAATTCAGTGTTTGATTGTGTAAAAAGATTAAACTCAGAAAATAGTTTTAAATTCTCTCGCCGTTGTTTTATAGGAGAGGCAAATTTTGAGAGAGAAATGAAACGATGTCTCGTCGATTCGTATAAAAAACTCGATGAGAATTTTCTGTCGGAAGCCAAACTGAAGTAGACAGAACTTTTTCTTATCTTATTCTTTTATTAAAACATTTTTATTTAAATGTTTTTTTATTAAATCGTTTGTTTTTAGATAAGTTTTTAGATTAAACAATAGTTTAAGAATTTAAAAATCAATGCTTCTATTTAATAACGCACTGTAGAATTTTTATAAATTGTTTTGTAATGCGAATATTGATATTTTAAATAATATTTAATATTTTATTTTAAAGATTTTATTAATAGCCAGTTTTAGGAATATAGTTTTAGTAAAACTCGATTTAAATCTAGTTTTATGTTGATTAGTATTAAAACGTCATTATTATTAGTCTTTTAAGGCGTAACGGTAATGAAATTATTTATTCAGTAAATGATGAGAGAACTTGATTTGTTTTCAGAAAGCCGTCCTGGAAAGATGGCACTACTGCCGTTTCTGTAGTCGTAGTTGATAATACGCTTTATGTAGCTAATGTAGGGGATAGCAAGGTAATAATATTATAATATATATTAATATCATATTACAATAATATTGTTGCATTAAATATTCTAAATATTTCAACATTTTATTCCATAAAATAATCTAAATATTCATATTTTATTCCACTAAAAATATTAACATTTTATGCTGTTAAATAGTCTAAATATTCAAATTTTTTATTCTATAAAATAATCTACGTATTCAATTTTATTCCATTAAATAATCTCAATGTTGATATCTTTATAAACTTGCACGTTTTTGTTCTGTAACTTTTTGTTCTCGCTTTTTTTTAACTTGAGTTAGTTTGCGATTAACCGATAACAGTAAGGTTTTGAAATTATAGGTTAATCATAAAAGCTTACTTATATTTTCTCATTTATTTGGTCAATTTTTTGCATCTATTTATGTTGCTTACTGCTATGATGCGAATAAAGTTCTATATTTTGTGACATTGCGAGTGTTACGAGCTATACTGTCAATTTACATCAGTTAGTTAATCAGTTTAAAAATGTTGTTTGAGATAGAACGATTTAATTTGATTGTCTCTAAATGTATTCAGTATTTAACAACAATCATTCACTGAATGACGGTATCATGACGTTAATTTTACAAGGCTGTTTTGTGTCGACACGATCCCGCGACTGATTCGTACAGCGCGCTACCGCTTTCTATAGATCATAATCCCACGCTCTACGACGAGAGAATGAGGATACAGCGCTGCGGCGGTCACGTCAGGTATTTGACGCTAGTTTACTGAAGGGTGCAGCGAGCGGGACTATTTATCGATGCTATTTTCTGATATTACGTTATTATCTTTTTTCATTATTTTTCATCCATTTTTTTTCAATCATTTATACCAATTAAATAATTACATATTTGTAGCGCGTTATTATAGTTAATAAAGTTATTGCTAATGCGTTATTATAGTTTATATGGTTATTGCTAGCGCGTTATTGTTTTAAAGTAAATAAATGCGTGTGTCTGATGTCATTGTAACAGAGAAGGTCGCGTGATGGGATTGTTAGAAGTATCTCGCTCTATAGGAGACGGATCGTTAAAGAAACACGGACTGTCTTGTATGCCTGATGTCAAATCTTGCCAGATCACTGAAAATGATAGGTTGTTATTTGTTATTAGTCTGTTATTTGTTTGTTATTTATTTCTTATGGTCTTGTTATTTTTTTGTTATTGTTTTGTAATTGTAACAATTAGATATATTTCTTATCTATTTGTTATGTTCTTTTTATTTATTTATTATCTTGTTATTTGTTATCTTGTTATTTATTATTTTTTTTAGATTCGTGATTGTAGCGTGCGATGGATTATGGAAGCGATTCGATAACGACACGTCGAGCGAATTTGTCAATAAAATTTTAGCGGTAATTGTTCTTAAATTTCTGTATAAATTTCTACAAAAGAGAATACAATTTAACGTAATAAAGGCGTATAAAAGTAACAATGTTTATATTAATACAGAAAGTTAATAATTCAAACAAGTTTTGCAAATAAAATTCGTTTGACAAAAGTTAAAATTAAAGTGTCTTTTGAGTGTATTTCGATTGTTTAGAAAGTTTTGAAATGTTATTTCAGAATGAACGTATAGAGGCTACGGATACAAAGTCGGCTATTGAAGTGAAGTGGGAGATGGCTTGTAATCGGCTCGCTAATGAAGCCGTTAGACGGCTTAGTGCCGATAATGTTACAGTTCTTTTAATCTCGATAGCGTTACCACTCAAAGTTCTTGATTGAAAAAAGTATCGATTATAATGAAACTGGTTTAGTAAAACGATTATACAGTTTAAGTGGTTTAATAAAACGAATATTTGGAAAGCGTAAACTTTCAATGCTGACTTTTGAGTGTTTAAATGGAAATAATGAAAGATGATAGTTTTATAAAGAACTGAATTGTTGTTATTGTTGATCAAGGAATATGCGTGTGGTGTAATAAGTAAATATACATAATATGTGTATATTGCGTTCATAATATTTATATGTTAATGTGATTAAAACATTGTACTAAATGATGTATGCGTTTAAATGCGGTTTGTATATTGCTCTCGTATATAAATTTCGACTAGGGCGGGAGGTGGAAAAAACGGATGATGACCTTTTTTGGTTTTAGTATCTTTTATCGTGCAATTACTTTAAGCAAGCTGCTAAGATCGTAAGTAGACAAATGCAAACCAATATTTTTTTATTTCGCTGGCTTTTTGAATGCAGCCCTCCTCACTCCTAAGTTTCAGTAGTCTCGGAGAGTGCACAAGTATCTAAAAAGTATTATTTGAAAAATAATTTTGGAAAATGTTGTATAAAAGAGAAGAAGTAATAATAAATTAATTATAATGGAGTATTTAATATAAATTAAATTATAAAAACATTAAATTTAAAAAAATGTAAATTAAATATTATCTTTTTTTATATATAGACAACGCCAGGGAACAATTAGGTTAATTAATTTACGATTAATATTTCTAGTTGTAAATTTTATCAGAAATAAGTTGTATTTTATTAATTACAAATGATTGTTAGAATTAAAATAGGTGCTGCATAAAAACTGGATGTTTTTTACATTACATTTTGATCTTAAGATCTAGTCGTACATTTATGTGCGTACAATCTAGACTTTCTCTAACTTTAATAACCATTGAATCACGCATAATTGCTTGATTATATGATTTATAACTACTTGTAGGATTTGAGGGGAACATTTTATCCAATAACAGCAAGTTTGACGTCTTTTGTATAGACAGATAAATTGTGTGATATTTTGTGATAAGAAACTCATTGAAAGAAGCTGCATTATAGTAAAATAGAAACAATAAAAGCAGTAAAACAATAACAGTGTTGTATTAAAGAGATGAACTTAGTCCCTTCTGTGTAATTATAAAAGTTAACGTCTCGTCTACAGACAGATTTACACAATGACAGAAGTTAATCTAAGAACTAAGCAGGTGAAGGCTGTCTTTAACTTTCAGCCGACAAAAACTGATGAGGTTTGACGGCAGTTGATACTTTGTATTATTTTATGTTAAAATGTATTAAATAGCAAAAAATCATGGTTTGCTTTAATTTGTTTTTTATTTAGATTTGAAAGAATTAAAGCAAATAAAGAAGTATTTCTTGAGTATTTAAGTTGAAGTTTTACTGCTAGTTAACGTGTGCAATTTTTTCAGCCAGAAATATTTGATGATGTATTATTCTGTAATAATAATTTTAACGTTTAAACTTGTTGTATTTACGTACATTTTTCAGTTATCATTCCAAAAGGGTGAAATTATAACGATCACTCAGTTAATCGTGGGGGGGTGGTGGGAGGGAACTTTGAACGGTACCACCGGATGGTTCCCAAGTAACTACGTTAGGGAAATCAAAGGTGCAGGTAATGTTTTTTCTTTGAATTAAATTAGTTTAAATGAGAAAAGTCTCTATATCTGTGTGATTGTCTTTCTGCATGTGTTTCTATCTATGTCTAGCTATTTGTCTGTTGTGTCTGTTATCTTTTTGTCTCTCTGTTTCTGTCTTTCTAAAGATATTTTTTGTCTGTCTTTTTGCTTGTCTGTTTATCTTTATGTCTCTCTTTGTCTGTCTGTCTCAGAAAACTATTTTATTTTCATATTTATACAATTATAAGTCATTTTTTAATTTACTGAGTGCTCTCCTGATCACTTACGAAGTGATTTCTTGATCCCTTGTGAAGTGATTTCTCACTAATCACGTTTCAAACTCTTGAAACATTTCATTGCTAGATGGCAGAGCTGGAGCTAAAAGTCCAACAGGAGTCAAATCAACAGATCTTCTTTCTAAGTCCAGCGCAAAAAATGATCTATCAATCAATCGCAACGTGGTTGGTACTTCAATTTTAATATCTTATAAATATATAAAATAGCGGTGTATAATTTTCTTACGTTACGATCTTTTTTTAATGTTTTTAAATCGTTTATAATGAGACTCATACATTGTACAATAAAGACAAAACGTACGTAGCATTAATGTAATTAGTCGCTATACAGGTGCATAGTAAGATAGTTTGTTATTTTTATTTATTTATTTAATGTTTTACATGTTTGTTAATTGTTTTATTTATGGTATTACATTTTATAAATTGGTTAATTTGTTAATTTAAGGTTTTACAAAGTCTTATAAGTACAGAGAGAACGTTTGTAACAGAACTTGAAGATCAAATGAGACTCTACTTACTGCCGCTACAATCTGCGTCTATGTACGTTTCTCTAATTTTGTCTAATCTCTTGTTCCTATTCTTAATTCCCTTGCGAGCAAAATCAGCTGCTTGAATACTTAATCGTTGTAATTTCAAAATCTCTCATTGCTTGCTGCTCCCTTTAGTAAACTGTCTATTTATTCGTAACTTGTATAGATAATATACAAAAAATAATGCAAGATAAACACAATATAAAGAGATAAATTAATTTTTTGATTCAGCTTTCTGCCAACCTTTTTCATGTTTGATGACACTAATGCGTTTATTTTAATTTAATTTCAAATTAATTAGTTGAATGTTTTTATTCTTTTTGTTTGTATTTTCTATAGTTTATCCGCTGTTGAATACGAAGCTGTTGTAGGAAACTTGACGGAATTATCTTCTTTACATCAAAGTCTTTTGTCTGCGTTAGAAGAATCTGAACAGTTCGTAGAAATGTTTTTCTTTCAAAATTTAAATTTAGAAAAATGCATATATCGAATGTTTTTAAATGTTACCCATTTAAACGGTCTACACAAATCGGCCCCGATTATTCATTTTTAGGGTCGGGGTTTGGGTTATGATTGAAGTTAGGGTTAGGATTAAAGTTAGGGTTAAGTTGAGGGTTAATTAGGGTTAGGGTTATTAAATGAATTGACGGAGTCGTTTTGTTGAGATTAACGTATTTAAATGTATTTGGTTGAAATATTGTTGGTATTTTATGTAAATTAATGTAAAAAACGAAGTTTATATACAAGTTGTAAGGGCAATATTATTAGTCACACATCTAAAACAGCAAATATTACTTTGTCAGAAAGTAGTCTGTTTATGACGCATCTAAAACAGCAAATATTATTTTTATCAGAAAATTGTTT
>JAQIXG010006529.1:0-10232 GCA_034700105.1 Oconnorella tubifera
CCACAAACATTTTTTTACACTATATGATTAGTCTTGAGCTTTCAGTCAAATGATATTGCTACAAATTTCAATCTCAGGCTGAGATTGAAATTAGTCAATTATATCTAGCGTAACGCTAAAAAAAATTGCGCCCCAGGCAGCGCCGCGCCCCTAGGCAGAGCCTACGTCTGCCTATGCCTTAATCGGGCACTGGGGTTGGGTCGTGTTTAAGGTTGTCGATGTAGCTCGCTTATAGGTTACTAGAAAACTCATCAATATATCAATCTTGGACACGCGGAATTAATTTCATGTGTTGAAAAGCGTGAACCGTCAAAACGACCTCAACGAATGGACCAGACTATTAATACCTAGGGTTAGGGTTGAGGATAAGATTTGAGTTAGGGATAGGATTGAGGTTAATGTTAGTTCTAAGATTAGGGTTAAGTTAAATTAGTATAATTTATTAGGGTTAGAACTTAGAATGATTAAATTAATAGACGGGGCCGTTTTGTCGGGTTAATAAATTCGGCACCAATTTGTCGGGGTACCGTTCAAAATTTTCGTAACCTACAAATCTTGCCAAATTGCAGTCACTTATTAAGTTTAAAAATATTATAATAATATAAATAACTTATATAAGCCTAATTATAAAATTTTCTATTAAAACGTGATTTAACCCACAATTATAGTTTAAATATAGAATCGATGATTATCGTTAATTATGCGATAATCATCCATGGTGCAATGAAATTAAGCGAAAGTTTGATCTCAAGAGCAGTATTGAGAGATACTCATCTATGGCGCAACTGGACATTAGCCTACTTCCTACTTAGTTTATAGAAAATTGAAGAAAAAACAATTCTTCTGCTCTGTTCGCTAATTCTATCAGTACTAATTTCAAATCCTACTTCTATCAGCAATAATTAATCAGTACTAACCAGCATTAATCAGTACTAATTCTATCAGTACTAATAATCAGTTCTATCAGTACTAATAAGGAAGATACGCAAATTATTTTGCATTACAGAGAAGGCTTATTAAATTAAATGGTACAATTTTTTGGTAAAAGTGTAAATGCAGCGCACCTTGCGACGCAATATTCTGTTATGTTGATGATGGGAGTGTCTTATATGTATTTACTTTGCATTAGATTAAAAATATTCTATGCAAATAATACATTTTATATAAAAAATCATTTATAGAATAAAACTAGCTGTTTGTAATAAGTAATTTTATTATGTTGTGCTAATTGACTGGCGTTGGATTGACGTTGCCGTCTCGATGAATCGCCACCAGGTGCTGACGGGGGCGGCGAACTTCGGGGATCGCTGCTTTGCTGTGGGGAACGTCGAGGGAATCCATTTCACGGTAAACATTTTATTATATTTAATAAAAATTATAATATTATTGAGTTTTTGTTTCCTGTAAGTGTAGTATTATAATTTTGAAGGTTAGTTTTGATATGATAATATCTTAAAGCGATTGCCCAAAAATATTATTTGAATCGTGACCCTAAATCCGAATTAGACATGTTATAACAAATACATCGCAATTATAGCCTAACTATGAATCCTAATCACACATTAACTTCAAACCAAGCTCTAATTTAAAACACTAACTTTGATTGAGTTTGCATCGAAACAAAATATACAGAATCGTTTTGTTCAAAATTTGTTTTATACCAATGGCTCAATTATTAGTAATTTGTTAATTTTGTTAATTTTTTATTTATCATAGTAGTAAAGAAGTCTGTTATTTATTCTGTGTCTATTTTGTCTAAATTTGTATCTTTATTCATAGTTGTAACTTTATTCAGTCTGTACCAAAATAGTTTGTAACGAAATCGTTTTGTACAGAAATTGTTATACGCCACTGGTTACCCTAATGCTAATGATAAACATTCTGATAATATAAATAATTGATTATATTAATCATAGCGTCTGATCAATATTTGATTATATTCTGATTATTATGGATAAATCAGTCTCTTGTTTCATACATCATTTCAAAATTTATATTCGTGAGGTATATTTTATTGGTTCAAACTGAAATGAAACTGAAATTATATAATAGTTTTGATTAATTCTTAACTCGCCTACTTTTAAACTTACCATAAACTCGCGAATCTCTTCTGCAACATCATTGGATATTGAAGTGTCAATGTGCCAAAAAAATTCAGCGATTATACTTAAACGTGTTTGATACAGTCAATGTAAAGTTAAACAGTGGTGGATCCAGTTTTGTAAATAAGAGGAATTACATGAAAAATGTTGTGATTTTCTTTAATCATGTTATAGTTTATATCACTGAGATTTAAAGGATACAAGACAATTGTTGCAATTCACTCACCATAAACTCATTTTATCTTGTGGCCATTTATGTAATATTTCTAATAATCTTGGTTAAAGCTTCGTTGCACTTATCAAAAGCAATGTTACATTAAAACTAGTTATAAGCTAATTTCAACTTCATTATATTAAACAAAATATTAAACAAAATACAGAATAATGTCAAAGAAACTTAAAGAATATAAAAATTCCGAACAATATCAACTTGCATAGAAATTAGAGTAGTACTTAATATTAAATCAATTAAACTATATCACAATCATTTAGAAATATGTTTTTGCCATTTTCTTTAAATTATAGCTCTATGCAGAATTTTGATATATTTTGAATTATAATGCATCTCAAATAAGATATAAGAAAAATAGTAGTAGGTCATATTTCTTGAATGTTTTTTAATCCTTGGTGATGAGTTTTTTGCTGATGAGTTTCCCATTTGGTTAGTTGAATTGAGCTCTAATAGATTTACTGAAATAAGCTTTTGTTGGGTTTTATAATTAAAATGACTTTGATATTATTATGATCGATATACTGTATAATACGCAGTGTATATACTCTTAAGAAAATTTATAACAATGCACGCAATGCAATATAATATAGTTGATTTACATAATTCATATATGTGTAAGAGTTACTATATTTGATCTACTGTAGTACATTGTAACTTGTGAAATATTATACAATGTTACTTTATATCTGTGATAATAAACATTTAGCATGTGAGCTATATACACTGTATGTTTTGTGGAGTTTTTGCTCAAAGATTTATGAAATGTTCACAAAATGCTATAAAATATGTTGACACCGTTTTAATAGTATATATGTATGTGAAAGATAATACGTCAAATTTAGTTCCTGCGGTGCATTTTTGTTATTTGTATGTTATTTGTAACATTTTTAGTGTATAAACCAGTTAAACTTGTCTAATTGATTATACGATAGAGATAGAACTGTGCTTGCTGTTCATGGCTCTGTTCTAATTTGTTTTCATTTATAAAAACTTAATTTCATTATTTTTCTTCTGGTAACTTAATATTTATTCTTATATAGTTGATTCATTTATTGTCACTAAATAATTAAATTGCGCTGATGTGACATTAAAATGAGAAAGAAGTTTATAAGTTTGTCATTGATTGATAAATTGATTGATAAATATATCTATGTAATTTTGTAGGTAAAAAATAAATCTAATTATTAAATAATAAAATTAAAATATTTGTTTTTGTAAAAAATTTAAAACGAATACTGAAGTAATTTGCAATTAAATAACAAAATTGAATGATCAATATACTTTAGTGTATTAATGAACAGGTTTAAAAAGTCATAGAAATTGTGTATTATGGCGTTTCCTGTTTACTTTTATATTCAACAAAAGATATTATGGTTTATTTGTGTTTTTTGTACAAAAATCTTCTTATTAATCTTATTAAGTATATTAGTTGATATTTACAATGTTCAGTAAAACTTCTTATAACTTGGCTATTATTTTCTTAAGCGGCTTATGTAATTACTGTAATTGCAATATCAGTTTCAGTGTTGACAGTGCAATCTGGAGAGTTTACAATGATATGAGCCCATCAAGTTTTGCTGTTTGTTCATTAAGCCTGATTCTTATTCACTTACTGATGACGATTTCGGCATATTGGTTATGTATTCTTCATTTGATATTTTTTAAAGCAATTGACTTTAGAACAATTGACATGTCAATTATTTAAAAGTGAGTTCTTGTATTTTTAGCTGAGATTAAAATTCATAGTTTAGCGTAAAGTATGAAGACTCGTTGATATTTACCTTCTATGGGGTGTCACGACAATTTGTCTAAAGACTTTTGGTCTACTACTCTACATCTGCCAATATTTGGTTTACTTACATTTGGTTTACTGCAACATTAAGGTTAGGGTTAGTGTTACAGTTAGGTTTAGAGTTAGGGTTAAGGTAAAAGCTATGGTTAGGGTTATGACCAGCTTTATGGTTATTTTAAGAGTTTCAGTTAGGGTAGATTAAATGCCAGTAGACCAAATGTCGGTAGATCAGATATCGGTAGACGTAGTGTTGTATACCAAGGGTCTCTAGACAAATTGTTGTGGAACTGCCCTCTATGGTTGCTGTGATTTTTAATTGTGTCCTAGTCCATCACAGATTGTTGATTGTCAGTGACTTATCAGTCAACGATTGTTAGTCAACGATTGTGAATTGGGCTTTAAATATCAACTCAATCACTGTTTAAACATTCTTATTTTAGGTGTCTTTTTATGAATTATTAACCTGGCAGTTTGTTTGCAGTGTTTTCTCATGATAGATAAATTAAATGTAATCAAGAGGTCATTATTTGATATATACTTTACATTTTGTACTATTGATCAGATACTAGATTCTGTTTGTTTAAAAGATTCCATTGCTGGGATACTGAACAATGTCATCAGCAGTACTTTAAAATATGTATATTATTTATTTTATATATATTTTATGATACATTACTAAACATTAAAAAGAACTTAAAAGAATAAACAATACATAATTAGTAAGCTTCTTTTTGACTTTATTTGAAGCTATATAATTTCAAATAGCATAGATATGTACCAGTACAATTATGCCTATTTTATGCTAAGATCTAAGATTCATAGAAACTGATTTGCTTCATTTAAGATACTGCTTGCAATCAGATGCAGTTGATAATCTAGTATTCTCTACAGTGTTCGCTTATCTCAAATGCTGTTCATGCATCCAGCAATAACGATTTTATGGAATCTTACAATTAAGTGTCATTTTGTGAGTTGAAAGGCTGTAAGAGAAGTGCATGTATGATTTCCAAGCATTTCAATGCGGAAAAGTAAGAACAATAAGTTGTATTCAGGACTTTTGTTAAAGAAATCTTTGAGATTCGTTTCATTCAACATACACTGTATGTCTGTATGTGTTTGGGTTCGTTTATTTTTTAATCTTTTATTTCATAAAAACACAGATTTTAAAAATAAACAATATTTATGCAAAGCAAACGAAGCAAAATAAAAGGTATCTAATTAGCTATTTTAAAGCCAGTTTGAAACTTCAAATTTACCTTTTAAAAGTCTGTTGAATTTATTTCCAGTCTCAATTCAATCATTAATTCTGATCCATCAGATTTTTATTACTGAAGACAGTGTTCAACCGCAATCCTATGAATATTGATAATGCACCAGTCTCGAAAGGGATTTGTGAATTATTAGCTTTTTTGCAGCTTTGGTCGAGAGAAATAGAGAGTTTTGTCCTGAGAAATTTTACTTTGTGGCTGTATTATGGACAGAGAGCTTTGGCTGTGCGGGCGATGGGCAAATTTTATGCATTTATTGCACTCGAAGAGAGAGAGAGACATGGATATTGATAGTAAAATAAGTCAGGGAGATAAAACTTGAGTGAAAATGAAGAGAAAAAGAATCTCAATTGATATTACTTCTTGATATGCGAGATCGATGTAAAATAAAAATATTAAGAGTTGGACGAAAAAGTAAGCTGAACAAATAGTTGTCCGCATAATTTTATTTTTTATTTTTAATCAATTTTTATCAGTATATGAAATTGTCTTATTAATGCGCAATATTTTTGTTCAATTTTAAAATCTATATTCTACGAGGTATACCTGATTATATGAATTTTTTTAGTCCGCAGAAATTACATTAATCGATATTTTGTGTACCTTTATTACATTTATTATACTCTTCAGAGTTTTTATATGAAATCTGCAGCGGAATTCAAGATGATTATTCTTCATAAATGATTGCCATGATCTGAATTAATTGTACTTAATATTTGAGTTTTTTTAAATTTAAGTTTGATAGAAATTTGAAAAATCTCAATGAAACATATCCACGTGTCATTATGTTCTTTCTTCTCAGTCTGTAGATTATACATTCAGCAGCAGCAGTTAAACTGTCGCATAGAAATGCTCATATGATACTGACACAGAGTGTCATGACAGGAAGTCACTCAGTATTTATACTTGTCATGTCCTGCTTGTTGTTTGCGTGATTTTCCTGGATCAGTTCTTTTCTCATTTGTTGAATAAAAGGATAGAGAGGTGTAGGAAGGACATTATACATATTTCACAACTTTTGTTTCACTTTATGTATTTGGATACAGAGTCGTGTATATCTTGGCTCGTTTTGTCGGATTGTATAATTTTAAAACTGTTATGTTTGTTTATCATAAAATAACTTTACATCTACATTTACAATTACATTACAACTACATCTACATTTATTGCTGTAGTATAGCTATTGCATCTACATTTCAATATCTTTGTTGACAATTTTTTTTTTTTAAATTTTGCTTCATTTTTTGAATTGTGTATTATATTTTACACAAAAGTATATTACACAAAAGTTTATTTAAAATTTTATTTACAGTAATTAACTTTATTATTATAAAGTTTATTGCATAAAAGTCTAGAAATTTTGTATACATTCACTTTGGAAATGATAGCGTGCCAAAGATTAGCAGGATATCATTTCCAAAGATTTTTTAACTTAGTACTGGTTTTTGAAATTATTGATTTGATAAAATTATATTTGATATATATTCTCTTTTTTCATATATAGGATTGATTTTATATGTAATTTTTGTATATGAATATTAAAGCATTAACCCCCGGTTCCAGGAGAGGTACATACGATCGATATATAGCTATGTATAGATTTGGAGTTTAACTAAAATTTTGCTGAAATGCGTTTCAGGAGACGTGTTCAGTCAAATTTTAGCTATGTATCGATTTATTTGTTATCTGCTCTCTGATTGGTTGTAATTAGGTCAATCTGGGGTTATGTTGAGGTCAGTGAGTTTGTTGATAAATTGCATTTAAAGGGCAATGATAATGGCGGGGAATTTATTTTTTATTTATTTATTTATTTTTATTTAATTTTACAACAATAAAGATGAAAAATTAAAAACCACAAATGACAATACAATTATTGGGAAGGGAATGCTAGGTTACAATCAATTGTATGGCTTATATTAATGATAAAAATCTGACTTTTACGCAATAAACTATTATTCTATCTATTCAAGGCCTACGATTAAAATAGAAAATATATCCATTGACTCGTTATATATTTTTGTCAATGAATCTATCCTAATAGACCATCACGAGATCAAATGATCCCTAATTACCCACGAGGGGACGTCTATGTATTTCATATTTTATATAATAAATCACTGCTTCCTTTTGTTAATAATTTAATTGAGATTTTTTTATGATTTTATTTAATTTTCATCAGTTCTGGGTATTTATTTTGCGTTGAAATTATGATAAAATGAAAGATAATATAATAAATATAATATATCAAAGAAATATAAGTCATATAATGTAAAATATTGATATAAATTGAAATATTTGATCATTATTTGTGTCAATATTTGGAGCTGCCATGTTTATTTACTTTGGTAAAATCCATGTATAGCGCTAATCAGCTGTTTATGTAACCAAAATCGGCGACATAAAATCCGTACATAAACAAGGAGATAAACAGAATTTTAAGCAGCATTTTAGGTTCAAAAAACGCAAATAAGAGCAAATCGATACATATGTATGGATCCGATACATGTGTCTCTCTCCTGAAACCATGGGTAAATGTTCATTCTTTTTCAATATTCAGTAGTTTATTAGCGTTTATATTATTATTAATATTATATTTAATATTATAATATATAATAATATTAATTATAATTTATTATTATATTTAATATTATTGTAGCAGATCTTTATCGTTTGTTCATTTTGCTATGGAAGGATGTCAGTTGGATAAAATGAGATTTATATTTAAATTATTTGTGTACTTTACTTATACTCATTATTGAGCAACTGATTGGTCTTTACAATGGAATATTACTCCAATTATGCGTTTGTGAAAACAATAAATTATTTACTTTGAAATTTCTAGTACATTTTTCCATACAGTAAGTTTGAATGTTGATGTTGAAAAGATCAAATGTCATCATAATTTATTGACTTGCTGCACTGTCGATATATATAGACATCACTAACACTGCTGAAGATAACATTTAGCTTATTTTAATTATTCAAGGAGACATTATGTGCATTTATGGTCTTGTCAAATTGATATTAATTTATTCTTTTATATTTTATTTATAATTATTTTATGGATACTTTTAAATTCTGTGGAAATTTTATTTCTTTTTCGATAGCTTATAAATTTTATATGAATAATGGCTTCGATGCATTTACACCGCACCTTTTTTGCTGCCCATCGCTCTCGGGCTAGCAAAGATGAGCTACAGCCGCTGCCCCAGCCTAATAGCTATCTAGGCCTACTTGCTGTGAGCTGGCGAGACTTCAGCTGAGCCCAGCTATGCAGCTGCTGGTGAATCAGACAGCTAGCTGCTGAGACGGACTTGAGTTGTCTTGCTTTTTTATTTCTTGGTGACAGATCAATACCAAGCATGATTGCTAGTCTCCTCCTCGATGAGTGGGGGAGGGGGAGGGAGGGCGGGGGATGGGTCGGTTAGTGCTGAGGGAAGGACCGGGATTGCGAGGGAGGATAGGGGGTAAGGCCCGTGGTGCACCGGCTGTATAAAGGGCCATGTGATTAATGATTGGACCCTCCTACTAAACGAGGAGGAAGCGCATACTTTCATTACTGAGCAATTTAAGGCAAATTGCCTTCCGCCATCATTAGCCGTTGAATAGTTTTGGTGTGAATTGTGTGTGTTTGATTGTTTAGTCGACTGATCTATGCACATATTTATACTACCGGGAATATACATGGGTTTGATCAGCATAAATATGGCTTAACCTGAACATTGGTACCAATATGTAGAAATATATATCTTATAGGTGAATGAAAAAGAATTTATTCATGAAGTTTTATCCATGGAGGTTTGGAGGGAGGTTTATTCTATAAGAGATGATTACGATTAGAGTTAGATTTGAATTAGGGTTAGGGTTGTAAAGGAGCGATGGCGCATTATAATTTTGTTGATGATAGCGAGTTTGATGCTACATTTGTGGGTAATTTATTTTGATTAAATCTTTCATTGACGGGTTTGAATTATTAAACATCTGTAGATCAAACCACCATGTTCCCGCATTGATCCATTATGGATGAAATTTGGATAATTTCCATGAATTATACATGCGAGGAGCAAATTTCTGAAATTTATTTGATTCATGCTAGTTGATGTGACTGTGGGAATATTTAATTCCAATCAAAGCTTGTTGAATGGTCACTGAATAAAGATTCGGTAATTTAATCCAAGTTTTTGTGCAAGTGACTTGAAGATTGCAGTGTTAATGACAGGTGATGAAAGTTTTTAATATGGACTGACAAAGTGCTAGAGATATGAATTTTTGAGTTTTTAGCTTATTATATAAACGGATGTCACATTATTCCAGTTCTATTTTACATTCTGCTTTATTAATGCTCTAATGAAGATATATAATAACTTCAATATTATTGAATATAATAAGATGCTGCGATATAATTACTGCCTTGATCTAATCTTATAGTATTATAATTTATTTATTACAAAGTCAGATTTAATCTTAGAGTATGATAGTTTACATTGTCGGAATATTTGAAGTTAAAAAATTTACAGTTAAAAAAATTACATTTTCTGCCAGCATTGGATGAAATAGAGAATAAATGGGACTTGTTCATTAAAGGGAGACTTTTAGAAATGAGATTTAGATAATGAAATGAGACGGACATTGCATTATATGCTGCATGCTGATTGTCAGTCTCTTTGCATGGAAGGTCTAGGCGTTGATTAATACTGCAGTAATTAATGATATTGATGCATTATTGATGTATTATTACAAGTCTAAAGTATAAACCATTTGCCAAGTTGTTCTTATCTGATCAAATTACTATTTTCTATATCACTGTAGTTAGATTTGCTGTATTATTACTGTAGTCA
>JAQIXG010006530.1:0-10232 GCA_034700105.1 Oconnorella tubifera
AGCTAGTTTGAGAAATAGTGAGTTAACCGGGATTCGAACCTGGACCTATCGGTTTCGAATCCAACGCTCTAACCACTAATCTAACGGACCTTGCCAAGGATAAGTTATCATTTTCTTGATAATCATTAGCATAGTGGTGGATCACCGGACTTGGAACCAATGTGTCCCAGGTTCAAATGCTACATAGTACAATATTTCATTGATTTGTTGCGCCCTTTAGTATAACAAACTTAATTCCACTGATACTTCATTCTCAGATGGTTAAGATAAAAAACATGCAAAAATTTTAGGAATAGTTTATTTTATATAAATTGGGTACTTCTCATAAAAAACTTTAGTTACATCTAGTTACATCTACATCTTACAAAATTAAATTTAAGGCTATTTAAATCTAACATGTAGAATTTACGTTTTTGAATAAACTCGAACATATAAATAAAGATTACTGTGTAATTTTTGTCGTTATAATTTATTAACTTGTAAATTTGTTTACGGTATATTGCTTTTGAAAAGCTAATTAATAAAATACAAAGTAATTTTATCCGAGTATTAATGTTTATATCCTGAAATACGACATACAGATATTACTAATAATTTAATATAAATATAATTTATATTTCTAAATTATTAATTTAATGATAATTTATTATATTAATAAATTAATATAATGCCTTTTTTCAGCTATACAGAATGCGGAATTTATTTTAGCGGGAATTTTAAAGCAAACGATAGATTTCGAAAGCTTCTCATTTCAATTCTATTAAATTATAATTAATTATGATATTTAAATAGTAATTATTTAAATTAATAATCAACGGGTAATGATTGTTGTTTTTGCAGTCAGTTTTTAATGAGTTCATTTTTTCGTATATAAGTTTGGACTTTTATTTTTAATCTATGTTTTCTATGTGAAAACGTTCTTTAATTGTAAGATCGAAATCATTTCAGTTTTAAATCATTGTTTTAATGTAGTAATATAAATCATTCGGTTTTAATACAGTAATAATGTAATTGCATTGCGTAAAAATCTAATCGATAAATTGCATCAACTTTGTTTTGACTTTCTTTAATATTTATAAGTTTGTAAATATACACAGGTATATCTTATACCATTTCATGAATAGAATCAGTTTTTATAGGCGCTTGACCCCCCCCCCCCCCGTTATCATAAAATAAAACTATGTAAAGCGTTTAACCATCACTTGATTTCTCTATACCAAAGTCAAGCATGTAATTATGTAGAATTTTGGTTCTGATGTGACATTAAGCAATATATAAATTAACCATATTGAAATGTTTGTCATGATTTAAACGTAATATGAAAATAAGACAATTAGATCTCGCATAATAATGATGTAATACATGATTAGCTCCCGCAATACACGATGGTTAAGTTTCATAGATTCCTGAGATTCTGACTTTTGTTGACATTTGAAAAACTCGCATAAACTGCCAGACAGTTTATATACTTCGTTATCAAATATATAAACTGTTAATATGTATAACAGTTTATATATTTGGTTATATATTTCGTTATCAAATATATAAACTGTTAATATAACAGTTAATATATTTGGTTAATTGAACGGGTTAGATATATTTTTATCAAATTGAGCTCCATTTCTGGGCAAGCAATAGGCTGAGAGTTTCTTGTGTTGATTTTCTGCAATGAAGTATTGAAAGTAAAATTATTTTGGGCATCATGAAACATTTATAAACTGTTTATAAACTATAGAAACTGTTTTTAAACTGTATGAACTATTTTTAAATATGTTTAAACGACCATATAAATAGAAATAAATAGAATAAACAAATAAAATAAAAAGTTAATAGTAAACATATAAATAGTATATAAATAGTTTGTATAAATACAAACTATTATAAAATTAATGCAATCGTCAACTTTGCAAACCTACCTCATTGCATACGTAGGTATGTTAGCTGTATACAGAATAAATATGCGATGTATATTCGACTGCATTGCATAACATTTATGTCTTGATGTACATATATACGAATCAGTTACTTGGTGTTTGTCTTCTTGGCTGAATACTGATGTTGGTTCTATTTTCAAACACACACAGAAAATTATTATTTATATAGATATATTAAAAGATACCATATTACATTTTCATATAATACTATTCTTTTTATCTCAGCAAGTCTCTTACAGAAGTGGTTAGAGTGCAGGACTCGGTTGCGACAGGTCCAGGTTCGAATCCCGGAGAGCTCACTATTTCTCTAACTTGCTGCACTCTTTAGTAAGACACTTAAATTGACAGCTACGTCTGAGACATCGTTCATATAATACGGTAATCCGTGATGTTAAACTTAACGTTAACTTTACTTAAAATGCATCATCACAAAACTGTGATGATGGACTCTGTAAAGTGTGATGTAATTCAATTTGCGTTATATATTGAACATTAAATGTATATATGTAACCTATTGCTTTTACGAATTAAACAAAAATACAATTTAATAAAATGTTGGATCTATATCAAGCTAGCTGTATGACAAAGAATAATTTTCTATAGACTACTAAGAATAAAGTGACTTTCTTATATATTGTCTAATATTAATGTAATTTTGCTTATAATATGTTTGTATTAGTAAATTAACCTTTATTTATTATAACTAAACTATGCTCAATGAATTTTCTTTTTGTACACTGATTTTTTCAGTCATCTTGTTGTATATATTTTGTTTAATTAAATCGTTTATTTTGAGCCAGAATCTTGTGTTATATTATGTAAACTCTAGACTAGAAGTAAATTTCTAATAAGTTTCAAAATAGAATATATTTCTACCGGAATAATTCAGATTAGAATCTACACCAGGCGTAGAATTCCATAGAGATCCAACTACTGAGCGATAGAAATTTATTAGAAGTTTGCGTCTTTCAGATTCCACGCATTTATCAACTTTTCCTATTTAATATAAAATAAAATCAAGTTATTAATAAACTGTTCATTTAATATCGAAAACAGTAATATTATTTGATTTCCCGGATAAATGGTTTCCTCTCTCACTTGATGGTTTGTCCTCACTGCTTGAGTGGAGCATGTGTGGTCTTTCCTGATACTGAGGGACGTCTGCGACATCGTCCCTTGACGGTTAAACAGACATTAAACTTTTAGTGATTAACAATACTGTTAATGGTTAATAATTGATTTTCAATGCGCTGAATTACAAAAAGGTTTATTTTCAATTTCCAGTTAGATTTCCAGTTAGTTAGACAAAAAGGTTTATTTTCAATTTCCAGTTAGATTTCCAGTTAGTTAGACAAAAAGGTTTATTTTCAATTTCCAGTTAGATTTCCAGTTAGTTAGACGAAAAGGTTTATTTTCAATTTCCAAGCAGTTTGGTATCAAAAAAATTCATATAGCAACATATTATGTAATTACAATGTTTTTATTATACAGCGTATATAAAGATGGTCACTTAATCGCTTAATCACTTAGTTTACAGTTTTTTTAAAGAAATATATGATATAACCTGTTAAAGAAGTTTTATTGAAATCTGTATCAATGCGAGTACTAAATAAGCATCTATGCGCAGTAGTGTTGACTAGTAACAATCTACGCAAAGAAATTCATATCAAATAATAACTTTGCTTAGAAATTAATGCATCCAGTTCAAATATTTGTTAAACATCAGCTTTATTCTTTTCAAATTTTTAAACAAAAAGATCAATATAGAACATATACAAAATCTAACAATTACAACTATTTTAAGATACAAAAATCTGCCATACATTGTTGTAAATAACATATTTATGTTATATTTACTGTTTGCACATAAAACTCTTCACATATATTAAGCATAATATTATTATCTTATTTGTTTATTATCTTTATTTTCTTACTAATATAGATAATCTTATCTACATATTTACTTTAACTCTACTTTATAACCATACCTTTTTTACACATTATTAATATATACCACGCCTTTTTTTACACATTATTAATATATATATCATTAATAAACCAGCACATCAAATGATAGGTGGATCCTGGTTAATGTCATCATTGAAGCAGTTGTAGATTTATTATATTGGTATTATTATTAATAAAAATAATTGAATTAGTTATTTTCTGTGAATTTTTTGGGGGGCATATTTACTTGGGTAAGTTGATGATAGGAAGTTCTATAGTAAAATACTGTAAAGTACAAATGGATAGAGCAGAGGGAGCGACAGCAGAAACTGATGTAATGTACATGGAACTGTACATGTAATGTACAAGAAACTACTGAAGAAGATTTCATTTCTAAGAGAAAGACGAAAAGAAACTTGGACAGCGATGAAGATGCTTTTGGAAAAAGAGCAAAGAGTCATTTAGAGCTAGATAATAATTTGACTCTGTATATATTAAATGAAAAAATACATTATTGCTATAATACTATAAAGAGAAAGCTTTGAATAAAAGCCCGATATCAAGAGAAGAAACATCAAATCTTCATCATTAGAAATACGTCGATAAATAAACTATAACTGTATATATATAATCAAATGCTTTGAATATAAATATTTAAATAGAATCTTACTACGTATAAAACTTACCCTACAATATTTGCATCAAGTGTGAGAACTGAAGAAATATTTCTAGGTACAATTTGACAAAGATTATAAAGTAATTCTTTAGCTGGCTGCCAATAGCCTTCCACCCTGCTCTCCGCTTCTGATAAACTAGGGGCAGGGCCGCAGACTACACAGACCACTACACCAGGCAACAGGCTAAACGTTAATAGTCGATGCGGAATCTAAAAATAATTACTCGATTTGTCGGCGCATTAGAAATATTGTCACTACGTGTGTAAATTAGATTGAATTCTTATAGAACGTGTTACTAGAAGTTAAATATTTATCATATTTTTAGTTTGTTAGTTTTTTCCTTGATTGAGAATAAATGATTGATATAAAAATATTATTATGCATACGGTTATGTTTTTTTTGTTTCATAAGTTAAAAGGTTTTAAATTTGTTTGAAATTGATAGGTTACATATTACAATTTTTTTGATATTTTTTTAATACATACATATGTATTAAAAATATACATATGTATGTAATATATAGTGAAATATATAGTATTAACATATGTATGTAATATATAGTAATATTTTACAAAAATTACTATAGATCTACTAAGTATAATAAAAGTACAATTTAACCTATACAATTACAACAGAAATATACCGAAATTTAATCAATTAACTAAATAATATTTCCATACTATAACTAAATTATTGATTGATAAATAGACAAACATTTAGAAATCATAATCTTACATTTGGATCAAACTGAGGCAAGTAAACAGCCATATCTCTGCTATTACAAGGCGGCAGTAAACTGATGAATCTCTGAAGCAGTACAAGTTCAGTAGCTGATTGTTCAGCCCATGTTTTAGTCATAACAGCGACTCTATCTTTGATCATCAGGCAACCGAATGAACTCAAAGCTGAGTCGGTGAATTCATCTAAATGATTCTAACAAAGAAAATATATCTGTAGAGGAGAAGAATTAGAAACATTTCTAATTGGTTACTTTCAATTCTGGTCAGAATACAATAATAGAATTAAAGATTATAGACTTAGATTTATAAGCTTTAATTGTTTGACTAAATAATTATTTTAGAATTTTAATACTTAATTTATGATACATTGGAACATTTTAACCTATAGTAAAATTTCACACTGCAGTAATTATTACAAACGGCTTTAAAATGGTAGTAGTCTTATTACAGTAACATAACAGTAGTAGTTTTAACTTACATTAACAAAATTTAAAAAAGGTTTTTCAAAAAGCCTCTATATGAAAGTTTTGACTCGTTTAATCATCTTTTTTGAGTGATTTTCAAACAAAACTAGCGCAATATAATATAATTTCAGTAACAGTAATACCCGAAGTATGGCATTCTCTGGACCACATATAACGGTAGAAGACAAAGTCATAGAGGAGATGAATCTATCCGATGTTGTGTCCAGAAAACTATCAATAAGAGGATAGCATACCTTAAATAAAGATACAATCAAATACTAACATTATTACACAGTATTTTGATAGAGTAAAATCTGAAGAAATTGCCATATTCTCACAGTGTTTACAATGTCTGACCTACTTTTATATTCTTATAAATATCATGATAAAATTAATATTAAGGGGTGTAATTTAATGTAGTTAATATAAGATGTAATTTAATACAAGAGAAATATAATGATGTAATTAATATTAATATTAAATTGAATATAATAATTTTAAAAATCACCTGAAACTGTTTTATTAAAATAGGAATATTACAGTAGCATAATAGCAGAAAAGAAAAAATATGTAATAATGTAAAATACCTGTAATTCAGTTTTAAGTCTATCAACATTTTCTATTGTTTTCAGTGAATCCAAACCGATGAGTAAAATCATAGAACTAAAAACAAGATCAAGAAGCTGATTGCAGAGCCAGTCGTTCATACAAACATCTTCAATGATGATTATCAATGTGATGCTAAAATATGAAAAAATAATAATTGCAAGTAAAATACACGTAAGCTTAATGTCGTACAACAATACAATACATTTTTATCAGTCTATATATCTAAGTAACAAATAGAAATTGACTTATGATTACATTCAATTTTGTACAACAAAATAAACAGCTAGCGAATAGTATTAATTGAAGCAAGTATCAACACATTCGATTGATTAGCAGCAATGATATATAGTTATTTGATATATAGTTATTTATAGTTATTTTAAAACAGAATATTATTGCTTTAATGTAAACAACTGTCTTAATAAAAATGTCAAGTGCAGTATTAAACAGTCCGCATTTGCAACGGCTACTAAAATAACTGAAAAAGACAACAATTATTATTAAATAAATAAAAAACAAAAAATCATTAACCTATTATAATACTGCTTCCATACAATGCGAGCTTTATCCGTTGCTGTAGATCTAAGCTCAGCATTACCAACTTTGCAGAAAGCAAAGACTCCATTAAATGAACCGATTGTTGATATAGAAAGCTTAAAAATACATTATTTAAATCATGCTTATTACATTGTTTATAATTAACTTAACTATGCTGGTTAAGAAAGTAATAACTGACTTGCAAACAACCAGTGTTAGGCAATCCTAACCATCCCTCCAATAATCATCAAACTTATCTAATCTATTCTTAAAACTATTCACAGAATCTGCATCTACAACAAACTGTGATAAACTATTCCAACCGTTCGCCACCCTTTGACTAAAAAAATTCTTCCGTAATTCCCCCTTACACCTATGTTTAACCAATTTTAAACTATAACCCCCTGGTATTTTTACTGTTAGAATAATCTTAAAACTAAAATAGATTTTTTTAATCAAGCATACGCTGTAGAAATTCACCTCAAAATAGCAACCTACCTTACTTAGCAGTTATACTTGTTGAAAAATTAATTAAATTCCAATTGTCCGCTGTTACTTTAAGATATTTAACAAAATATGCATCCTTTTGCACGTGATTTACTTAAAATATACACTCCATAATGTATGTATGCATACAAAAAATTACTGTTCAGTAATATATATTGTATATAACATTATCATAAAGATAATGTTATATTTTATATAATATTATCATTATCATGTAATGATACAACCTACATGTAATGATACAACATACATGTCATGATATATGATACATGTAATGATCCATCATACATGTAATGATATATCATACATGTAATGATATATCATACATGTAATGATATATCATACATGTAATGATATATCATACATGTAATGATTTATCAAACATGTAATGCTATATCAAACATGTAATGATATATCAAACATGTAATGATATATCATACATGTAATGATATATCATTCATGTAATGATCCATAATACATGTAATGATATATCGTACATGTAATGATGTATCATACATGTAATGATGTATCATGCATGTAATGATCCATCATACATGTAATGATATATCATACATGTAATGATCCATCATACATGTAATGATACATCCTACATGTAATGATATATCATACATGTAATGATCTATCATACATGTAATGATATATCATACATGTAATGATCCATCATACATGTAATGATATATCATACATGTAATGATCCATCATACATGTAATGATCCATCATACATGTAATGATATATCATACATGTAATGATATATCATACATGTAATGATACATCCTACATGTAATGATATATCATACATGTAATGATCCATCATACATGTAATGATACTACTGCGTTCGAATCTACACGTACGTATACACTTAATAATGTACGATATCATGTACGCGATCATACAAATATTAAGTTATAATTTACAAATAATTTTAAGTAAACGACAAAAGTATACTGGTTTGTTTCCATTAGTTCGACTGAACAAGGGAATGCCCCCGTCAGCCGTCACGCAGATCAAATAATCGCCGTCCATTTGTAAACAAAGAACGCGTTGCTATAATCGATACAATGATGTTCATTTTAAAGCTGAGCTTAGAGCTTAAGACGCGAATGTAAACGAGACGCTTGATCGGTTGATGTTGTTGTTGTTACGACAATCTTCGTACTCGATATGGACTCGACAGCCGCATCTGTAATTGTCATCGAACTGGAAGAAATGCTTCGTTTATCTTACGGTACCGTAATGCTGACGCGAACTATGATGACTGTACTTTGATTCCGGTGTCGCTTCCGTCCCTCGAGATGGCCCCGATGTCATTATAGGCTCAGTTCGAGTTCGCTGTCATAAATTTCTTTTGTAATAACTTAAAGCTTTCTTCCGCTTGAAATTCCTGATTCGAGATCATTTGTTATTCCATCAGCAAAACCAGTAAAGGAATATATCAATGCATGATGATACTCTCGGGTAATAATGGCGACATTTTTTCAGCACTTCATTCATGTGTTCATTGAAAGTAAGAAGAGTACGTGACACAAGAAGTTGAAATTAAGAGCGAGATAGCCTTATGGTACAGACATCCAGTTCAGTCTTAGATCGTCCGATATTTTCTTAACAGGAGCGTAGAATACTATAAACTGAGTCTTACTGGAGCCGACAAGCTCATGTTTAAGACTTTAATATGATCAAAGCTTTTAGATAACTCTTGTGTGATCAACTCATGAAGCGATCTACCAGCAACGGAGTTTGTTAGGTCATCAGCAGACTGTACTATTTGTATATTTTTTGATCTCGGTAATTTTTTCACAACTATGTCAAACAAGTAACTAGGTTTATTCAGGTTTGAGGAGCTCCTCGTGTTCGGTGGCGTAGGCAAGGGAGGGTGGGGCTGCTTGTAGGGGGCTATAACCCCCCCCCCCATTGAAGGTCAAAACAATTTGTTGACACGTTAAAATGTGAGTTTAGTGGTCAAACCTCCCTTGTGACGATGTAGTGCAATTTGTTTCGAGTCGGATACATTAAAGATCAAATACGTCTAATTGGAGAACAAAATACAGTGATAAGATAAAAAAAGCCAACACTGCAAATTTTCGAAGGAACCCCCCCCCCCGTAGTGAAATATTGGCTACACCACTGCTAGTGTTAATCAGGCCATTCTGTAGTTGTATATCCTTATACACATAATATAGCAGACGAGATCCGGATAGACGAGATTATTAGTGTTATGCACTACTTGTATAAGAAAGAAAGACAGACATGTTACGGTACATGAATTTAATTGGTTACATACTGAATTACTTTGGTGTTACACTTTCGATGTTGTTGCTATAATAATGTTCACATTATGATCTTGTAGTGAAAAAGTGTTAAAATTATAGTTCAAATTAAATATTTGCGAATAGAAAATATTACATATTAATGTATATATAATACAATGAATTTTGAATATATAATTGCTTATGCGAAACATGCTAAATGAACAAACGGAATAAAATAGACAGTTAATCAAATTGAAATGAAAACGTATGAAATAAGACAACATTGACAATGCAAAAGTGATAACTGAGCAATTAGTACAGAATACATATTACGCAATATTTTAATATTATACTTGATACAAAGTGTGAAATCTTAGCTCTTTTATATATAATATTATTTTAAATTATAGTACTATAGTATTTTAGAATATATTTATATTATAAATAGATTTATAATATAAATAGATTTACAATATAATCAATATATTAATATTAATATCAATTATACATTTATAACATAATAATTGATAATATAATCGTATTTCAT
>JAQIXG010006531.1:0-10229 GCA_034700105.1 Oconnorella tubifera
GAGACAGAGAGAGATAGAGACAGAGAGAGAGAGAGAGAGAGAGAGAGAGAGAGACGGAGATAGTGTGTGAGTGTGAGAGTTTTACAAAATACAAAATATATATAAAAAGAAATAGGTTATAACTGAGAGAAAGGGAGAGAAAAATAATGGAGGAAGAATATATCGGAGCTTATTATTCACCAAATCCAGTTTGATGCATTAGTACCTCGACTGAGTGCCTCATGCCTCGGGCTGCAAGAAATGAAGAGATAAGTTTATACTGCAGAGTGGTTATCATTAGTGACAATAGGATTAGCTCGAGCGTTCCCATATTCATATTTTCCTACGACGTGCATTCTTCGCCAACTTTGAATCAAGAATAGTGAAATACTAATATTGAATTATGATTTAAATAAGCTTCAATATAAGCGCTTTTTATTTATTTTAACTATACTCAATTTTTGGTTAACAAATATATTAATTAATATGTCAAAATCAAACAATCGTACGTCTATTCTTGAATCAACCCAGGTAATACTATCCTACCCTAGTGAACTGATAATATTCTATACCTTTGAGGAAAAGCCGTTATAACCTAGTCAACCCTAATCTACCATATCCCTTTAGGTGACTGCTGGTACAATCAACATCCGAGTGTACAAGCAGATCCCCAAGACAATATTAAATACATCTCGCTCATAGTTCAAATACTACTCGCACATAACATAATTCTACGCTTACGATACAACATAACAATCGTGATACACACATCAAGAACCCCATACTGATATATTGAACACTATAAAGGATTCTGCCCCTCTCCACAAATGATTCTGCCCCTCTTTGCGAAGGATTCTGCCTTCTCCTTCCATTACAAAACCAAGCAACATGATGAAAAAAGGCATTGCGTTGGTTGTGCGAAATTGATCCTAGCTAGATATATGTGCGACATGATTAGCATATATACGAGATATTACAAATATGGCAAGCATGTACGTAATATGTGGCTAATACTTCCTCCGTGTCTATAGAATTATATCAAGCTGTTGCAGCAGACAGAGCTCTATTACTTAGCAGCTGGTTTAAATTGCCAAAGTCAATTTTTATTCTCTGTATTTAAACTTCCTTATTACGAGAATATTTATGAGAATATTCGCAATATATTGAGAGAGTACTTTAACGAAACGCACTGAGGGACTGCGATCATGATTGTTAGCTTGTTGTTAATGCTTCACTAGAATTTTAAATATGTTATAATTACATAATACATGTTATAGTATGACAACATAAAATGGTATAACTACATATTGTGTGGCATCAAATGACATATTGTCTATCATCATCATATACTTACCAACTACGAGAGAGTGTATGTCTCATAGATTACTATGGTAATTTCCTTTCAGAAATTTTGATTGATTGATTTCAGACAACTTCAATTAATTAATGACATTTTATTTTAATCAGTGTCTCAATATATTATAATAATGACAATAAAATTACAAATAAAACAAATTTTCATTTCGTATAATAATTGGCACGTTCATAATGACCTTGAAATTTTACGAATTGACTGTGATTAAAACACAGAACAAAAACAACTAAAGACAGTTTAAACAATATAAGTAAGTTAATAGTTTGTACAAGTATGGCAAATAAAGAAAAAATTCGGGTGACAAACGTTAAATCATTTAAAATTAAACAGCTAAGAGTGTCTTGAAAAACTATCCCAAACGTTCCCAGCACTGCCGATGCATTCCCCCGCTGCACCGCCAAAGCGAGGCGTTGCTTCAGAAGAGGTGAACCTTGGATCTCCTGAAACGATAGGATCCGTCTGCCCAACTCATTCACAAAAGCAAGACCCAACGTGCCCCATGAACCCAGTGTCTCAATCGCCATGGGAACGAACTCGTGAGAGGTAGCAAAAGCGGCGTACTTGGACAATTTTTCAATTATGCTAAAGCTGCCGCAGCGCTCGACTCTTCTGCCGACCTCTTCACATTATGAAGGTGCTAACGTGTCCGGGCATGTAGCATCCCAAAGAAGGCATCTGCCCTTCGACCATGATACAAGCTTGGCACCTCCTGGTTTTTTATAGTATGACCGCATCAACCCCGGTGGCTCCCATAGTGCAGCTATATTTGTAAAGAACATACATTGGACATTCATCTACATTACACGTTAATGCGCCACAACAGCACTTATGATGCAACACCAATTGAGCCCTGAGTCGCAGCCCCACAGCAACTCTCAGCGAACTGTCATCCAGATTCAGACTGAGTGATGCAGATGGCAAAGCTTTTAGCCAGACACCAGAGCTAGGGGCACGAGATGTCAACAGACGTGCAGATGCACAATCACCTACCCCCTGAAGCAGACCTTCTGCTGCGACCCCACACGATCTGATCCCATGCCCGCTGTTTTCCCCTGTCCTCTCTTGACTAAATGAATATCAATCACAGAGAGGACTGTCTATATTAATTTCATCATATTCCAAGAAATTAGCTATAAAAAAACCTTAGTCACACTGTGTATTATACTTAATATATTACGATAACGCATTATATTATTTTGTACCATACATTAGAGATTGGTATTATAGACTTTATAGTGTTAATTTATAATCGCGAGAATGAAACGAGATCATCTCAACTAAAATAAATAGTAATAAAAAATTATTATTCGTTCCCAACGTGAATTAGAAATCAGTTGTAGCAAGCAATTTTAATATTCATTTGCAGTATCCAAGATATATCATCTGGGTTCTAATAAAAAATTGCTTAAAACACTGAATGAGGTATTATAAAGAAAGAGGAAACGATACGTAAAATATCTATCATCATTATATTAAAAGTATTCTATTTTAGATTCCAAAACATATTACATTTTTAAATTATATATTTTTAAACTTTGCATTGAGATTTAAAATTTTGTATTTAATTTAAAAAATTTACTAAATCCATATTATGTCTAAACTGAAATGATATTATTAGTTTAGCTTTGTAATGTTACATGAATTCCACATGAATCCAGCCTAGGTTTGCTCATGACTGTAGACAGTGTGGATATCGTCTGATATTTTAGTGTTGAGAGTCTTCCCTCGTGAACTTATAAAATATTAAATATCTTGAAGGCGGCACGGTACGCCAGTTGGGCGTATGTGCACATGATTTTATCCTCAAATGTGTTTGTGACCTTGTATAAAGTCAGGGTATTTTTCTGTATACGTCGAACTAATGCTTCCTGTACGCTTGCTATGGTTTGTGTTACAAAGCGTCTCAGAACACCGGATACTCCCAAGTTGCTACTAAATAATCGTCTAAAGGAAAAGCTTCTTCGAAAGCCTCGCAGCAAGGCAGCTAAACAGTAAATATCAATGGCCTGCTTTCGATTGCTAAATGGACGAGTTGTCTGTAGAGGCCTCAGACCTAAAACATGACATTAAGATTGATAACGCGCGTTGAAAGCAGAGTGAAATGTTGAATGCTGTATTGTCACAGCCTTCCAACTGCAAAAGCACAGGGGTACAATACATATAAAATTGTGAAACATTATTCGTATATTTTAGCAGTAGTTACTTTCAATAATTCACGTCTTAATCCTAGTAATTAAACATAACATTCGATTAAATTATTATTATTACATTTAGTTTTATTATTGGACATAAGCTTAAATAATTAGTATTGCACATAAGTCAGTTCTTAAACAAAACAGAACAGATGAACTAAATGATATCAAAATTGACAAGTTTAGATTTCTGTCTTTCCATATACTCCAAGTATTGATTATCCGGTATTATTTGTAGATGATTAATATTCTATTTACGTTTATATTATAGTGTGATTCTATTTGATAGATAGAATTTTGATAGGATTATTAACAATCTGTAAGCTTTTTCTGTTCATAGATGGTCGGTAAACGTTATTGTACATAATATATCTTACGTAGGATCTAGCTCATAAAATGCACATGTGTTCATAGAAATGACAAATTGTTGAGTTACTACATGCTGCAAGCATAGTGGTCTCTCGCTGCAGCAGACAGCGCGCACGACGCAGCTGTGACTTGATGTAGCTTGCATAATAATGCTCTTTAATGATCAGAGATGAAAGATGCTGCGTAATATTGCCGAGCACACAAGCAGGAAGTCTTTAGTTCAGATAATATCATAGTAATTAGGCAACATAACTGGATGGGCTTGTTGGTTTCTTACAGCTGTTCATATTATTTGCATAATCTTTATTTCTCATTGTATTTCTATGAGAACTCTATAACCAGCTTTCGAATATATTCACCGGCCCCTCGCCAGTCACTTGCAGACCCCAGTCACTCATCCGACTGTCGTCCTATCACACGTCGGCTCCCTGAAGGACACAGCTCGAATCCTTAGATCACCCAAAGGTCCTGTCAGCCCTTGCGTTCAGGAGAGCCAGTAAATTAGGCTAAAATAATCCCGAATTTTAAAACACTCCGTGGGCCTTGAACCTATTGCAGATTCACCCGAGTTTTAAACCAAATTCACAGAACTGCATGTAAGTTCAAAACATTCTGGCTAATAAGTTATACTGTACAATTAGTGTTACAAAATGAAATAAGAAAAAATTCCAAACAAAAAAAATTGCAGAATTTGAAAAATTATAAAAACAAGGCAGAATTGATCGGAATAATATAATGTGTGGCATTTTAGGAACAAATTTATTGTTAAAACTTAACATTTTACGCAGACCAAAAACTCAGGAAATTATTATAAAAATATAAGACAACTTGCATAAATGCATAAAAACCAATCAATACACATATATCATAAAGAACTCAATCAATATCACAGTATATTGTAAATTACTTGGACTACCTGGTTTCTTTAAATAGGTGAAAACTTCATATATTTATGTATCCGATCTAGAGCGAGCGACATAAGAGATGAAAATAGTGGCCATGACTTAGAATTATTTTCTTTAAAACGTCCAGTTATAATTTAATTTCATTACAGTGCTATCTTTTATTTTTTAAGCTAGACGACAAAATAACATTTTTTTAAATTATTATGTAAGTCCTTATTATGTAAATCACTTATTCTGTAAATTAAGTGTCAGTCTAGGAACATTTATACTTCTGGAGAAATTTTCTCTACTGTAACTGTTGCTAGTTAATTTAGATACAACGAGAATGTTGCAGTAAGTTATTAAGTTAGCTGTTATTTATATTTAAATAGCAAAATTTATATTAAAGCTTAGACATAACAGACAAGCTACTTTAAATATCACAGACAGTCTATTGTCTGTAATATTGTCAAATATTTAAATTTATTTAAATATTTATGACAACAGAATTTTTCGTTGGGCTTTTTCATGTTCACAGTTTTTTCTTACACCGATGTTACCGACTTACGCCGTGGGTCCCCTGCAATCTAAGGCCTAATTTGACCCACGGGACCCCACTCTGATAGAAAGGCCTAATTTGACCCACGGGACTCTGATAGAAAGAGAGTGTTCTTGTTTTTCATAAAAATATAAAAAAAAATCAATTAGAAAATAACGATTCTTTTAACGAAATTTATTTAAACAAGAATATAATTTTTTACAATTGCCCCAAACCTACACATCGTCCCCTACCCAGCATCTGATCCTATCGACTCCGCATTCGAACCCTTTGGGGTGGATTCTATAAGATGAAAGTGTGTAGGATATGTAAGTGAGGAACATTGCAGCAAAGAAAATCAAAGGCCTTAGGCCGTTGTCCCACTGTGACCTATGTCTGCTGCCTTTGGCTTACAAGACTGATTCAATTCTATTTGACTATAATATATAATGTAGTATTGCATATTTTTGCATTTTTTATTTCTCCTTAATATAATTTTTGAACATTGCGGAATTAATACGTACAATTACGATAGTATAGCCAACGAAGTAATAATTTAGCAATGTAAAGTTCCGCTCAGTCGAGCCAGTTAGTGAGAATCAAGTATAGGTTATATATATCAGTATTGAACGCTTGCTTATTTATTGAAATGAACATTTAAATCAAATAACTTCACATTGAGTGTGAAGATAACTACTACTCCAGAATATTACTCTTTAACTTTATTAACGAGCTTGTAGATATTAGAAGTAAAAGCAATTCTGATTTAATGTATAATACGCCTTTAGAAGCGGTTCACGAAGTTACGCACTGTGAATTAGGAATATTTGCTTTTGTACAATCATAGTTAATTATAGACTGTTATAAGCAAAAATGCGTCGAATGTCTCTGATGAAAGAAAGCAATAGAGCTTTTATGACTTGTTTAAATTTATAACGCAGCGTAATAAAACCTCATATATTAATTAAGTAAAGCGAAGTAATTTTTCTTATTTTTTAGTGAATATTAAAAATACCTCGTAATTACTGAAATTTTTGAAGAGAATAAATGCAATACAGATATATTAGGTTTAACAACTGAATTTTGCATTACGATATAGTCGTTATTTGCAAAGTATGAGTTGAAAGTAAACATTATAATATTGCGATTAATGTTGTAAAACGTTAGCTTCAAAAGCTGCAGATAGATAAATATAATGAGAAGGCAGTCATTACAACGGATTTAGTAAAGCAGGTATTATGTATATTAAAGGAATCAAATGAGAAATGAATTCAGATAAAAAAAGGGTCAATATGATCTTGATTGATTAAATTAAGTTCAGACCTATGACAAGAAAGTAATTAGCCTTTTTGATTTAGCTGTTATCTTTTTAACAAATTATTTTTTAAACAGATGAACATTACAAACAAAAACAAATTCATGAAAGGAATTTATTTTAAATTTACATTTTTATTATATTAGAATACAGTAGGCGACATTCCAAGTTGGAAAGATTCCTAGTAGCCTTATAGACATATAGACATATATATATATATTTCTTTCTTAAGTCAATACATTATATAATAAACATTATTAAACAGAACAAAGACTGCACAGACTTTCAAAGGCTCTTCTAAGGCCAGATTGTCACAATCTATTATCTTCAAACAATTTACAATGTGAGTATATATTAGTTAGTTCAATTAAACTCAATGAATGAACTGTTTAATTCAAACAACCATAAATTAAACACAGAAAACGATAAAAATTAGCTTAACACATGTTACTCAGACTTAGTTGAGATTCATATAAGGTGGGATTCCCAGTAGGTGAGTTTCTATTAGGCGAGATACCGAGTAGACAATTTTGGCGAGTTTCTGAGTAAGAGAGTTGATCTGACCTCAACTCAAGGAATGATATATTTCAATAGTCCATCCAGTTTATGCCAATTTGTCAGTCCAGTTTATGCCAATTTATTCAGATAGAAATAAAATTGAAACCAATAGTTTGCATACAGTGTATACTAACGATTGAAGAATTCGATCAACCAGGGACGAGATTAAATATTTTTTTTTGATTATTATAACACTTAATTTTGTACATTTTTTGCATTAAAGTTTATAAATTATAATCATGATCTAATCCTAACACTAACTTAATTTATACATAATTTCTAATCTTAATCTATCCTTAATCTTAGCCTCAATTCTAACCAAAAACACAAAAAATAACAATGAAGCTACATACTTGCAAATTAAACCAAAAATTAAATTAACTTATATGAAACTTTTTGCAGGAGTTGCATTGATGTTAGAAAAACTGGCATAAACATTTACTTCTTTAATTTAGCTAATTTTGTTGCATTTATTGAAATGTATAGAACTTACTAATCTAGCTTACTTGCATATCTATCATAAAAGGTAATTTGTTAATCTATTACAAATATAAATCAGTTAGTGAAAATTAAATTATTATTTCTATTGTATTTAAATAAGGTCAAAATGATTGGTATTAATGTCATATTGGTATTAATGTCATAAATTATAATTTACTCGATGAATTCTGTGAAAACTTTATGGGAACGCATTAGCTTAATTTGATACCAGCTCAAATGAAATAACGTGAATGAAGTAATTTTTTAAGTAATTTTTGACAAAAACATTTGCCCAACGGTGCACAACAAGAGCCAGGTTTGGCTGTTGATGAATAATTTATAAAAAAATGTAATCGGCTCGCATAAAGTTATCAATATATTAAAATGTGAATATGTTTGGAATGAATATATTCACGATACTAGGATCGACCGAGTATAGACGTCAGTAATAATTCGATATTGATCAGTGACAATATTTTCGGTACTTAGCCGAAAATTGACACAAGGTTCATCCATTGAATTTATCAAAGACATATCAAGTCATTACGATTGAAAGAAAAATACAAATAATTACTCTGCTATATCTTCATCTTCCAGACGCCATTGTGATATGTTGACCAATTATAGATAGCATTAAAATACAAAGTATGAAATGAAAAGTTTACGTACGATCCATGATACAAGCCTTCCAGAGACCACTGTGTGTCCTCATGTACGAGTAGGTCTGATTGTTCTGGTCTAGGACTAGCTCGAGAGCGTGCAGCCAGTAGTCCGTCGCCACTGCTATACAAAGACAAGCGAAAGAGACGCAAGCAAAGATGGCCGTCATAACAGTGAGGACTTTACGATCGTGACTACCACACAACCCGGCCATCCTGCTCTGATGTGGCTTCGTTCAGCTGAGCGGTGGTGGACATGTGACAGATGCCTTGTGTGGTACGAGTAGATATTGACACTTTCATGGTGTATTTGTAGAAAACAACAAGGAAGTCATGCATATGGTGACATTGAAATCATTGTGGAAGGAAGCTCTGTCTGTCTCAAGCAATCCATTCTAGTAGCATATATACCCACATTCGAGCTTACTTCTTTTGACGTATTATTTTTGCCGTATGAAAACATTTAGGAATTTCAGTAAATTAGAACGAAGGGAACAATTGTTCGCTAACATTTATTAGCTCTATGTAAACTGCTGTAATATGTAAAAATAAATGATGAAATTGAACATAAATTCAGTAGTTAAAATCCCAAGGGAATAGGCAGGATATGCATGCTGTAACATCTGAAGTTTTTAATTCTGCAGTGGCTTAAATTTGAACTCGGCTAATAACGACATTTAGTGTAAAGAATCATATGCACTATTATACATACTATAGTTATTAAGCATTTGAAAATACCATAAATAAATCCTAATTTAATAGATTTAATTTTCAAATGTACAGAGTCATAAAACATTACGTAATTGCTCATCGTAACTATCAGTGCTAACTGTCACTGAAAGTATTTTTGTTCTTCACTCGGTAAAACTATCGACGTATTACTCAATGATGATGTCGATAATTTACAGTAATAACTCAATCAATAAAAGTTTTTAGCGTCTGTTTAACCCTCGAAGGACGATGTCGCATTGTTAATATTTCATAAAATTACTAAAAATGAGAAATTATTTACACGTTTTTATAGATTTTTTATCGAAAAATGAAATTACACTCTTTTGATAATAAAATTTCTTAGAACTAAATACGAATAGGCCTACATAATGAAAACAACTTGCATCTTGCTATGTTTACTGTCTATCTAATTAAGCGTGCAAACAATTCTTCTTTCATTACGGTTCATGTCCCAACCACTAATATATGCTAACAGAATACAATCGGCTCCCTCCTACACGTCCGTGCTGTCCGCAGACGGCCTTGTACGCCTGTCACGTGACCAGCAGGCTAGAGATGACCAGACAGGCTACTGGACACGTCAAGCAGTGGTCACAGCTGCTTCTAAGCTCTCTTCTTCTGCTGCTCCCCGTCATCACGCTGCTATACATTTCTCTAGAGAATCACCATGAAACAGTTATGTTGAACTTTTTTTATATTGCGAAGTGTTCAACAACAATCTTGCATTGTTTGTAAACATTAGAAGAACCAAAGACATCGCGCTGCTTCAGTGCCTCGTCGAAGAAATTTTCACTACGTGACATATAATATATAACTGATAATCAGTAACAATGTAATGCAACATAAGTAAAAAATGAAAAAGTTACCCCACGTGATAATGTGCTTGAATTATAAACAAATATTCAAAAGTCAAAACCGTAATTTAATCGAATATTTTTGCACAAATTCACGTTTTTTATATTTGCTAATATCTAGGGCTGCCTGTCTCCTGTCTTTCACTGTCAGGAATTTGGCCACTGCTGGTTGGGGATCCCAATTCGCAGTACCACCACTGGATTTGAAGGCGATAGAAAGTCGGTCGTTGATGGTTTCGTCTTTCAACCCAGATCGACGAATAGTCTTCACATCATTGTAGAGGCTGACCATTC
>JAQIXG010006532.1:0-10228 GCA_034700105.1 Oconnorella tubifera
GGTTTTAGTCAACTAACCCCCGGTTTCAGGAGAGATACATATGTATCGGATCCATACATATGTATCGATTTGCTCTTTTTTGCGTTTTTTGAACCTAAAATGCTGCTTAAAACTCCGTTATCTCGTTGTTTATGTACGGATTTTATGTCGCCGAATTTGCCTAGATAAACTGCTGATTAGCGCTATACATGGATTTTACCAAAGTAAACAAATATGACTGCACTCCATATTAACACAAATAATGATCAAATATTTCCTTTTTTATTAATATTTGACATTATATGACTTATATATCTTTGGTATATTATCTTTACAATATTTTCTTTAGTTTTATCATCATTTTAGCGGAAAATAAATACTCAAAACTTAAGGAAATTAAGTAAAATCATAAAAACTCTCAATGAAATTATTAACTAAGGAAGCAGGTGACTATTACATATATAAAATATAAAAGATGTAGACGACCCTCGTGGGTAATTAAGTATCGTTTGATCCCGTGATGGTCTATTAGGAGGGGATAGATTCATTGACAGAAAAATACAATGGCACAAACGATATAATTATATTTTAACCATAGGCCTGTAATAAAAAACATAATTTATTACATAAACGGCAGATTTTTATCATAAAGTTGCTTATAATCTGATATTCCTTTCCCAATAATTGAATTGTGATTTGTTAATTTTTCATTTTGATTGTTGTTAAATGAAATAAATAAATAAAATAGATAAATAAATCCCCCGCCATTAAAATTGAACTTGGCCCTTTAAATGTTGCTTATCAATAAACTCATCTGACCTCAACATAACCTCTGATTGACCTAATTAGAGCCAATCAGAGAGCAGATAACAAAAACAACACGATACATAGCTAAAATTTGGCTAAACGCGTCTAGTGGAACGCATTTCAGCAAAATTTTAGTTAAACTCCAAATCTTAATATAGCTATGTATCGATCGTATGTATCTCTCTCCTGGAACCGGGGGTAAGTGTATTTTATGCAAACACTCTGCATTTTTAATTAAAGTTACTTAATGAAAATATAAAACTATAGTAATATATTATTGTGTAAGAATCACACTTGAAACGATAGCGAATATCACTAGGCTATAGTAGGCTTCAACAAGTTTAACAAGAGTTGATATAAATTTGTTTAAAGCATTCTCATTGATTCTTGGCATAACTAAATGACACATGCCATGGGCTTAAACACATTATATATGGACTTAAAAAAGCTATCGGCTAAAACACACTATGGGCTTAGACACACAATATTTTTTCTTGTTAAATTTTTTGCCTCATTTTTAAATTTAGGAAAGCAGCCTCTAGTTTATTTTGATGAATTTTGTTTCTCTTCTCCCCCCGCCCAAACCCCTTCCACATTTAATTTTTATAATATAGTTGTTGTTTATTCACCCCCCCCCACCCCCATCTGGTTGAATTTCGTAATGTTTTAAGTATAAATTAAGTATACTATGAGCTTGCACTCACTGGGTTTAAACACCATGGATTTAAACACTATGGACTTAGACCTATTATAAGCTTAAACACACTTTGGGCTTAAAACTCCAAATCTCAAACACGATGTGTGCTTTTTAATAATAACTTTAATGATGATACCTATACAATGAGATGACTCAGCAGTCCAATATGTCCGTCCATCGTCAAGTTTCTCACAAACACTCTGCTTGCTGCCAACCAATAGAAAACCAGGGTTGCAGGCAAAACTGCAAACGTCACCGTAAACAGGAAACAGCTGACAGTTGTCAAGGTAACCATTACTTGGTGACAGTAATGGTGGACATCTAGAGGCTGTAATTGGTACAAAAGGAGATGAACTTTAATTAAATCGCTTGTTTATTTGAAGACAAATAAAGTATGAAATGAAGAATCTGAAAAATGACCCAATACATTAAAATTAATAAAACACATAATTATAGTGTGTCTATCAAACCAGAATCGTTTCGTTATGTTTCATTGCTATTTTTTTGTACCTGTACTTGTACTGATTTGAACTAATTTTATTTCTGTTATGTTACTTATGTTACTATGCAACATTCTCTCCACCAGTCTATCATTTCTACCTTACTAATAACAAACGCATCATACTTAAATTTCAAATTTCCATGAAATTTCACTATACCGCTAACTTGCTTGTCAAGGTAACCGTTCCAATTCCCTTTAGTAAGACGAATAAATTGCCAGCTATGTCTGAGACATCATTCATATAATACAGTAATCTAGACATTAAACGTAACTCGCTGCATCTTTAGTAAGATATTAAATTAACAGCTACGTTCGAGACATTAGCTCTTAATACATACATTATCAATACATTTATTTTAATTACCTTAAATGAAACGTTTATGTAAATTTATGTATATTTAGAGTAAACTATTCTGTGTGACTTACTAGTAACATTAAATAAAATCAAGCCAATGATCTTCCTTCTGTCTTTATGCCAAAACATGCATTTATACAAACCAGCATCTCCTCTTTCTAGAAAACCAACAAACAAATAAGTTTTCATTTGCTATTAGATTTAGATAAGTTCTTTAAAGTTTGCATTTGTTTGTTATTTTATTACGTAATACCTGTATAAATTAAAAATAAATCGAATAGTCTATTGTGATTTTATTTTTATCTTTATTACGCCAAAACGTTCTTCGCCATCATGTCCACTTCGCCAGCAAAGAATATAATACCAAGTTATTCAAGTTTTTATTGTCACATGAACATTGAACATAGAATAAAATAAAAGTCTTTTTAAAATCAGACACATTTTAAGCTGGAATTAAAATCAAAAGATGAGCAAACACTCAACTTTTAACACAGTGCAGTAAATAAATTTTATTTGGGCAGGACAGGGCAGGCCAGTTGCATAAAGATGCTACTGATTTTTGTTTCTAAAAGTTATTCAAGCTGTACAAACTGCCATATGAGCAAATTTTAAATTATCATTAAAACGTGTCAATGTCTATTTATCATATTTATTACTAAGTGTGAATCTTCTATGAACATGAATATTTTTAAAAATTACTATATATTTTAAGTAACTTTTAATGTAAAAAAACTTTTACATGACTCTTTTTGTTTAAAAGATCTTACTACCTGTATTCTGTATAATAAGACTGGCTGGGGCCCCTGAACCACTGACCAAGTACTTATGACTAGATGACAGCACACTGTTATATCTCTTCCATTCCCAATGGTAGTCATTGCTCGCCTCATAGCTACACTGTAGACTGATGGTTGAACCAATTCTCATGGACACTGATACTGGAACACTGGGCATTTTGTCAACTCGTTCACCTAGTGACAAGCTATCTTTATTATTGCATTTGTTTCAAAAGGAAAATACAGCAAGCGATTGCTACTTATAAAATGTTCTGTACATCTATTATATCAGTTATAAATCACGTTTTGTATTAAATCACTCGAAATCACTCTGAAGTCACTTGTTTGTAAATTTCTGACAATTTACACAATTAGCAAACTCCTGCTGCGCATTATTGATAATATTCAGAACAAATTTGTTTTACGCAACCTGATTAATTAATGTCAAAGACTCAGAGACATACTTTATTTTTATAAAAAAATGTTTCATGTTAATAATTTGCAATTTCAGAATTTTGATCATCCGTCTATGAGATTTTAGTACTATAATCATTATTATACACAGAAATATAATTTTTGCGTAGCCTCTATTAAAATACTGTCGTCCAACAACATCAGATAATTAAAAGTAAATTTAATCAAAATTGAGCTCAATTTAAATGAATAATATATCAGAAATTCTCACTTACCAAAATCTGTATCCCCGACAATAACGACAACTGAATCGTAATCCATCGCGTCGCGTTTATTACGACAGCTGTATTTGCCCGTGTTCCTTTGCGTAGCGCTCTCCAGTCTCAGCACACTGACCGCCACCTGGGCGCTGCGATCTATCGCGTCAATGATTACGACTCCATTGACTCCGTGGTTTAGACGCGAGTCTGAATTGAAGAGCCAAGTGAGTTCAGTGGTCGGGTCAGCCTTGCACTTTAGTTCTATGTTGGACCCGGGTTTGATTCTCTCGTAACCTGTCTGCGGGTGGATGATTTCTACGGCTAATTGTAAAAAATAAACTTGAAAGTAAACTATTAGATCAAAGAACACAGAATGTAAATGAAAATGAAAACTTTAAAGGCAATAATAAAAGGGTGTAAATTCAAACATAAGTTGATACAATTTAGAGCTAAACTAAGCTAACGTAAGTCAAACGAGGCTCAATCTAATCTAAACTAGACTAAAGCTAAACAAGACCAAAGTAAAAATGTAGGAATAGATTGAAAGTATGTCTAAACATGACTAAATAAACTAGGAGTTATAAAGGCTAACTGAAGTAAGTAAAGCAAAAATTTAACATAGATAACTGAAATCAAACTATGTTAAATCCGGTTGAAGATTGTCACAAGACTAAGTGAAATTCTGCTAACAATTCTAAAACTAAATCTGAACTATCTACTCCAAACTAAAAGTCAATTAGATTCATTTTCAAAATATTCACAGTGAAAAATTCATGTACAAAAAATTAATCCATAAAATTTACCCAGCTTATTAGCTTTCTTCTCTACCACAACCACTCTCACGACATCACTACTGGTCCCCACCACGTTTACCCTCCCGTCCACACATCTGTACTCCCCCGTCTCGCTCTCTTTCACGTCATCTCGCGTCAGCAGTGACGTCATTCGATCACGCGCGATGTCCAGTGACGTAGTGATCCTGATTCGGTTGGTTGCTGACGTGAGAGTGACTTGGTTGTGGAGCCATTTGAGTGACGACTGGTTGTGACCGATACATTTCAGAGTGAAGGAACGACCAGGCTCTATGGACAGAGATTCAGTTGAGGGTTCTATGATTTCCACAAATGTGCCTGAAATTATAAATATGAATTTTTATCTAAAGGACATTTCAAATGTAAAATAAAAGTATTTTTTTCTTTTAATTATAAATATACGATTTTTTTAGATACAAGTTTTGTATTATCAAAATCATTTTTGTTAATAGTATTTTTAAAAGTTCATTTGCTATAAGATTCTTTATTTGAATCAATTGAAACAAGATATTTAATTAAAATTAATTATAAAATGAACTGAAATAAGAATAATTTAATCATCAATGCAATTATATTGATTTCATTTAACCAGCTCCGTTCAATTTTTAGAAAGTCATAATAAAAAATAAATAAATAAGTGACAAACAAACTTCAGAGATTCACCATTATTCGAGTTCTGTTGGTTAACGTCACATCAGCATAAAAAAGTCAATTATGTATCATTAGTATTTTGCATTAGATTTTCAAAAATAAAATGTAACTTACTCTCTTCAGCTTGCGAGTCATCATGATTGACAGCGAGCCGTAGCCTGTCAAAACTAAGCCCCGCCCCTTCAGCCTCACACTCATACAGCCCGTTATCGCTGTACTGCGCGCTGGCTATCGTCAGCTGACTAACTCTACGGCCTATAAATGACGTCACATTTTGTACGTGACGTCGCTCGTCTGACGTCACGATAGTCGCGTTATGTTTCCAAGTGATGACGTCGTTAGGCTGAGTAGACAGGCAGGCTAGAGTGACTCGTTGGTCTAGAGCTGCCGAGGCGTTATGACGTTGACCGGTGTCGGTGAAAAGTGTCACTTCAGCTGTCAAATAGGAAAAATCAAAAACAGTTTAGTTTTGCTCCGATAAAATTTATAGTCCATGACTATTAATTAATTAGATTAATGTTAAATCATGAGATTGGAATTATAGTTAAGTTTAGGGTTTGTTTGAATTAGGATTTATAAATGGGTTATTTAGGGTTAATAGTTTGTTACATTTAGAGTTAATACGAAAAAAAAATTTATTTCAATAAATGTTTAATGTTACAATAAATAGACATTTTAATTTGCAGCATTATTTTGCAACAAAGTTGATAGTTTCTGATGATATTGCCCTAATATTTATTAATCTCAGGAAATATCATCACAAACATTGTCGTTAGTAGCAGAAAGCAAGCGAATTAGCCTATATATTAAGAAACAATATTATTACATAAAATCTATAGACTTAGTTTATATTTCCAGATTCCGCAAAACGCTTAATGACATTTTCAACATTTTCTAAAAAATTGTAATGAAAGGAGCGAGGGGGGTAAAACAATCGCCCCTTTTCTATTAGACGATCCACCACTGGATCAAGCTAACCCGGAATATAGGGCTGCCAGGTGTCCGGTATTATACCGGACTGTCCGGTATTTGAGACGAATGTCCGATATAAAAATAGACCAAATACCGGACATGCAAATGTCCGATATTTTCATTGTCAGTATAGGGAATTTTTTTATACAATGCTAAATGTGTAAGGTTAGAGGTAAAATCTCTTTTGTGACGAATATACTTGGAAATTTTGCTTTTGCGTTGAATATATTGATATGGTAAAAGTGGAAATCACAATATATATTTTGATACTTTTTGTAAAAATTTTCAGTATATCTAATCATGTGTACTTGGAGGCCCAAAAATCAGTGATTAGCTAAAAAAAATGAAAAAACAAGATAGTGACGTGGAAAGTTTATACGCAGATTAGTGATAATGACAAGATATTTTCATTGAGAATGCAAATACGATCTGATCAGCAGTTAAGCTAGTTACACAGGAGTTTCTGATTTTTTACTTTCATCATTAATAATTATTATTTTCATTACTATGTTAATTTAAAAATAGTTTTTAATCTAAAACTAATTTAAACTAAATCATTGAATATGTACGTTTTTTACATTTAAACACTTGATTAATGAAATTGGCCATTTTAAACTGTTGCTACGGGGTTTTGAGTTGATTCCTGAAAACACGAGTAACTCGAAGTGACGCTAAAAGTCACTTATGACTTTTAAATAATTGAAAGTTCTATCTATAACTTAATTATGCATACATTAAATAAAATGTATTTTGAAAATTAAATATCTATTAAATTTCAATCCTTGGGATTGTTGCTGAGCAGATATTTGAAAATCGTTTAGGCCCATCTCACGAATGAAGCAATGTCTAAATTTTCATAATCTTCGTAATATAGGGCTTAGTTAAATTGAAATTGAACATTTTTTTATAAAAACTTCATAATTTTAAGACAGATTGAGATATCAGCGTGAAATGTTTTAGTTAGACGTTAAATATTATTATGTATATTAACGCTGACAAAATATTTAGATAATATATTAATTTTATAACGCGACGTGGAATGGAAACTCAACGCAGCAGCTGTAGCATTAGGATATCGATACTTACTTTATGTTGATACTATTTCAACTTGCGAGAAATGTTAGTTGTTTAATAGGATTCATTTCTTGTTGCAGAATGTTGCAAAGAAAGCGTGTATGAAATGCGGAATGTTGCAAACCTTCTGCATTTCACCAATATATTCTATAAGTGCTTTACTTTTGGGAACACCTATTACAGCGGTTCCCAACCTGGGGGTCGCGACCCCAACTGGGGTCGCCTGACAATTTGCCAGAGGTCGCCTGAAACCTCTGAGAATTAATTTTTTAAATAAAAAACGCGTTTTTTGTGCATGCACGTGCAATGTATATTGCACAGTACACACTTAAAATGTAAACTTAAACATTCTATTCATTTGCAAATTCATTTTTTGACAACTAAGCAAAATGGAACGACATATAGAATAATTACAATTATTACAATCTGTATTAAGAATACAAATAAGATCTGATTACACTGAAAGTTTTTTACCATTTGCCTATTACTAAATAATTTAAAATATTTCATTTATATAATAATTTCTTAATTAATTTTTTTTTAAATTAATTAAAGTGAAATTTTAATTTTTAAATCCAAAAATGTTTTTTAAAATTGTACTTCAAAAGCTTAAGCTAGATTAGCCCAAACTTTGGACTAATCTAGCTTTAGCTTTTGAAGTACTATTTTAAAACGTCGCCAGGATGTCACCAAGGGGGGCTTCCTTCAAAAAAGTATTGATGACTTTTTTAAAGTTATCACTGTATTTTTAGTCTCCTTATACAATTTTTTCTCTAAATCGTCATTGGATTGGGGGGTCACATTAACTAGCACCAGGCGCGGCGCCACCATGGGAGCTGGGGGGGATATATTCACCCAGTTTCTGTTATATCCCCCCCCACTGGAGTTCGTGTGCACTGTGGGGGGGCGACACGAACCACAGTCCGCGGAACCGATCCTCGGAGGGATACATAAGGAAATTTTATGTTGAAAGTCAGTAAAAATGTAATAATAAGCAAAAAAATCACTTTCGAAATTAACATGTGAAGTAATAAATTTAGTATTTCAAAATATTAAATAAAAAAATGTCATCACTTTCGAAATTAGTCAATGTTTAATATTCAGTTTGACCCCCCTGGCGGGGGGTCAAATTGATTTTTAAGCCCCCTAGTCTTAAATTCGTGGCGCCGCGCCTGATTACCACCATTAGCACTACAAAAATTCCATTTTTACCTACAATGTTAAAATTCCATACCCCCTCCCATGGCTGCACAACTAAATTTAAGTTGATATTTTAGGATGTTTGACTATCTTTAATGGTGTCCGGTATTTCCGAGACAACGAATTGGCAAGCCTACTGGAATAGCTCATTAATTTAGCGATCCAAGCACTTGAGTAGCAATGAAATCTGAATTTTACCCTAATGGTATGCTCATTCAAAATGCATGAAAATACGAAGTGAGATATTTTTAGATGAATCTGTCAACGTGTAAATGGAGTTGTAACGGTTTGATGAATAATTTTCATGTTGTCCAGTTAAAATGACAATACTACAGGAGGGGGGAAGGAGCGGGGAGCAAGAATCCTTCTCGTAAATATCTTTTCCGTCAAATTCTAACTATCGAAAGCTGAAAAAATGAAGTCACAACTTTCACCATTTATCAGTCTTGCAATATTGAATTATTATATATCCACTCTCGAGATCTTTCTTTCATTCAATTTGTTATAGCTAAATACTGACAATCATCAAGATATAAAACCGACTTCAAGTTAAATTATAATCGCGACACAAACAGAAGTTTTGATTTTTTACAAAAATAAGTCTGTAACTGTGAAAGTGTTTATAATTGTGACTGTTTATAAATGTTTATGTTTATAAATGAAATGATTATAAATGTGACTTTTATTATATGACAAATTTTGTAACTTACCCATAGTTTTAATAAATTGTCTTATATTGTTAAGATTAGTCGAAACATTTCTCTAGAAATTTTTATTTTTTTCAAGAAAAAATCTGTGTATTGATAAAAAAATGCCTCTCTACAATATTACAACATGGTATACCAACGACCGAGCATTGTCTGTAGATTTAATTAAATAAGACAATGTTTGTCTACTCTTCGTGAATCTCTAGGGAATAAAAAACCAGTTTCGGATAAAAAGAAATGTGATTTGGTAAGCTGATAAATTTATTATAACGTATTAAATCACAGTAATGTGTACACGGATTTTTGAACTTTTAGTTCACTGATAGTTAGCCTACAACGAATATGATTAGGGTTAGGATAACAGTTATAGTGTTAGGGGTTAGGGTTTAGAATTAGGGTTAGGGTATAGGACTCAAATTGACAAATATTCGGTGTTTGCTTGACAATTGCGATAAATATACATATTATTTTTAACAAATATAGTCCTAGAATCTTAAATCTTAAGTTACATACTTTAATGAAAAGCTTTTATGTTGGCCTGGCCTGTCTGTCCGTATATACAATATTTATCACTTACTTAGTCAGATAAAAGATAAATGAGATGTCTGGTAAATCTGCAGAAAATACATAATTGGAAAAACAAAATATAATCAGATTCTGTAATAAAACATCGAAGAAAATGCATTAATTGAATTCAATTAATTTATGAAATTAATGACCTAATTAATCTTAAATCATTAACTGCTCTTACTGTCAGAAAATGTCATTTATATGAGAGCTTATATTTTTATTCTACTTTCGGTTCCAAATTACACAGTTTCGTACAAGCAGTTTGTTGAAATAAAAATGTTGCTTTATTATCATAATTATTGCAAGTAGACTGCAGTCTGTGGTCATATTTCACAGGAGACATATAAAAGCAAGTCACGTCTGTACTTGAACCATTCATTCATCAGTCTGGTTAAAACCTTGCAGTAACTGAAAATCTCCACCACAGTATGTACTGTAGAGGATGATTGATA
>JAQIXG010006533.1:0-10227 GCA_034700105.1 Oconnorella tubifera
TCAAAATACTGTCAAATGTTTTCAACTTTTATGGAAGATAAATAAGATTTGATCAATTTATAATTTTATTTGTGGGTTAATACCAAGGGGTTGATCACCCGTCGCCCCTCATTTGATCCTCCTCTGAATCTAGGTTATTATATTTAAAGACCCCCCCTTCCTCTCTCTCTCTCGCCCCTCCCCCCACCTGGAACTGAATCTGTGACTTATTTTCACAAGTATACAACACAACCCCCAGACCACGTTGTTACAAATTTGAAAATTTAAAAGTTTTCAAATTTAAAACAAGACAAAGAAACGAACGCGCAACTTACCGACAGTTATTTCAAATAAAGAAACAAATTGAAATAAAGAGAAATAAGATATAGAAAGTGCAATAAAAAAACTTAAAATTTAGTTCGTAATTTAGTTGCGAGTTTTGTACAAAAGAAGAAAAATCTTTCAAAATGACAAAAAGTGAACGAGAAAATCTAAAGGTATTCACTTTTATTACTATTTTGTAAATTATGTAATTAATATTATTAGTTAATTTTAATGCAAAGTGAAAAGAAAAGAAAAACCAAAGTAAAACCTGAAAGTCTTCAGTTTGAGTCCTGTCGTCTCCATTTCCATGACTTGCTGCACCATTTAAATTTGCAAGAAATCAATTCGGTGCATGATTTGTTATAAAAATACAGCTAATATAAAAGCTAATAAAAATGAAGCTGTTTAACTACCAGGGGTGGCAGAAGTAGGTTTTTTAGGTTTTGGGTTTTTTAGGTATTTTTAAAAACCCTAGAAAAACCTAAAAGTCCAAAAATTAGGTTTTTAAGGTTGTTTGTTTTTTAATCTGAAAGCTCTGCATCTGAAATTGACAGTGATGCAGTGAATATCTGAATTGAATAAAATTGACAATTTGACATTAACATTTAACAAATGCTGCTAATTAATAGTTAACCTATTAGTCAAGTCATAGTTAAGCCAATTGTTCAACGTTACATTTTCTGGTTATAATTCCTAGCTTTGTAACTGGGGAATAAAGAACCTAAAAAACCTAATTTTTTTGAAAAAAGGAGGTTTTTTCCACCCCTGCTAAACACTAATGACAATATTTGAAGCTAATTGAATATATATCTTAAAATTAAATTAATTAAAGTTTAGGCCTACTTAGCAAAGCCATTAATTTAGGCTAATAAGAGGCTAAAACGGCTAATAACTGAAGCTAATAATTAATGAAGCTAATTAGTGAAGCTAATTTATGAAGTTAATTAAAGAAGCTAAAATTAATAATTAATCTAATAAAAATATTACTTTAATTGTAATTAACATAATTTTATCTCAACTCAGACGCCTAGAGGCGGGGGTCGACTTCACCGTCATGGGGGTCACACCTCCCCCTCACCCCTCCTCACCCCCGGGGGGTTCACTTCAACGCCCTCTAACCTTATCTGCGTCCCCCTTCAATCACTCCCTGAAGAAAAACTGGATCTCTATTTCCCCGAGGGCGGAGCTAGGGTCGGAGCTAGAGGGGGCGGGGCCGAGAGGCGGTCGAGTGGGCGGAGCGTGAGATCTAGGCGGGCTAGTAGAGCGGAGTATCATGATGACTTGAAGCCTGCTATTCAACATGTAAGTGAAAGATTTAGATTGTTATTAGATGGTTATTTGATGGTTATATGATGGTTATTAGATGGTTATTTGCAGGTTATTTGCTGGTTATTTGATTTTATTTGATTGTTATTTGATGGTTATTTGCTGGTTATTGATGGTTATTAGATGGTTATTTTGATTGTTAATTGTCATTTGATGGTAATTTGGTGGTTATTAGATGGTTATTTGATGGTTGTTGATGGTTATTAGATGGTTATTTTGATTGTTAATTGTTATTTGGTAATTTGGTGGTTATTTGATGGTAATTTGGTGGTTATTAGATGGTTATTTGATGGTAATTTGGTGGTTATTAGATGGTTATTTGATGGTTATTTGATTACAGGGTCTAACCTTCAACCTACTGTTTATGAGTTTCATTATTCTTGTTGGAACTTCTTTGCAATTTGGTTACAACATAGGTGTGCTCAATCAACCAGTCATGGTAAGAGGACATACAGACATAAAAGCAGACAGACAGACAGAGAGACCTACAAACAGACAAATGAATAAACATACAAACATACAAAGAAATAAATAAATAAGTCCAAAAACAAATACACAAACAGACAAACTGGAAATTAAACAAGAAGTTGACTAGAAAATAAATAGACAAGCAAACAAGCAAACAGGCAGATAGGCAGACAGCTAGACTGATTCATAAATAACAAATAAATGTTTAAAAATGTATATTTTTAATGGTTCGTTATATAAAATATCAAATCTTTTTTCATTGGTTTCTACTAATTATATGACTGTTTTAATTGGTCGTTGCCAACTAAACGACTGTTTTTATTGGTTTCTACTACTTATGCGATTGTTTTGATTGATTGCTACTAATTAAAGCTACTAATTAAAGAACTGTTTTCATTGGTTGCTACTAATTAAAGAACTGTTTTCATTGGTTGCAGTTGATCAAGCAGTTTTACAATGAGACTTTTACAGAGAGGAATGGCCAGTGCAGTGGTTCAATGATCACTCTACTGTGGGCCCTTACTACAACCATATTCCTACCAGGTGGTATGATTGGGGCATTTATGGCAGGGTATATGGCAGACAGGATGGGCAGGTACCATGTCATCATTATCATCGTTATTATCATCATCATCATCATCATCATAATATCATCATTATATATTTTTTATCAACATTAATATCATAATTATCATCATTGTATCATTTTTATCATCATTAATATTATCATTATCATCATATTATTGTTTTGTTATCATCATTATTATTATCATTATTACAATGTTAATTTTTCATTTTGTTGCTTATGTAATTTTTTAATAATTGTTATCATCATTATCATCATTATTATCATTGTCATCATTATCATTATCATCATTATCATCTTATCATTATTATCATCGTTATCATCTTATCATCATTATCATTATTATTACCATTATCATCATTATCATCATTATTACCATTATCATCATTATCATCATTATCATCATTATTACCATTATCATCATTATTATCATTATTACCATTATCATCATTATCATCATTATCATCATTATCATCATTTTGTTATACTTGTAATTATTTCTATGATGATTTATTTTTTTATTTTTTCATCAGAAAACGAGCCATCTTAGTGGCTAACATTCCTGGCCTGTTGGGGGCGGGGCTTAGCGCGACGTGTCTGTATACTAGCCTGCCTGAGCTGCTTATGATTGGTCGATTTATTACAGGCCTAAGTTGTGGTCAGATATTATAATGTAATATTTTATAAATTTATTTAAATTGCGACCCATTAAAACGGCCCCGATATATCAGCCCCGAATATTAATTCATAGGGTTCGGGTTGGGGTTAGGATTTGGGTTATGGTTAGGATTGAAGTTAGGATTAGTTCTAGGGTTAGAGTTAAGTTAAGGTTCAGTTAGGGTTATGGTTATTAAATGAATTAACAGGGGGTTTTGTCTGGTTAATGTATTCGGGGTCATTTTGTCGGGGTACCTATTTAAATGTATTCACACCTTAGTCGTGAACCTTGTGTGATTAGGGTTAGAATTAAGATAATGAACATTTCATTTAAACTATCATTTAAATTGTCATTTAAACTTAAAGACTTATTTTTGCAATAAAGCTGAATCTCTAAAATTGCTATTAATATAGTTGTAATTTTCTGTTTTTCTTTAGGTATGTCGACCCAGCTGGCCCCCATATTTTTGACTGAGATAGCCCCCTGTAATCTGAGGGGGGCCTTTGGGACGGCCCATCAACTTTTTATAACAATTGGACTGTGTGTGGGGAGCGTGTTGGGCCTGCAAGAAATTCTAGGTGGGGGGGGGCTAGAAATAAATTATTTAAATGATTATTGAAATAAAAATTATTTATCTGTTACTTTAATTAGTTAATATATTAATTAATATATTAACTAATTAATTAATTAATTAAGTAACTTACTAGTATATAAGTGCATTAGCATTTAGTTACGGTAACTGTTAGTGCTTTATTTGTTTATTTTATCTATTGTTTATTTTTTGTGTATCTTGTTTATCAATTGTGTATTTTTGTTTTCTTGTTAATCCACTGTTATTAACTGTTTAATGTTTATTTACTGTTTATTTATTTCTTTAAATACTTATTTTTGTATTTTTATTGTACTTTTATTCCAGGCACTTCCACATACTGGCCATGTCTGCTTCTTGTCAACGTTGTCCCTGCGCTTGTCTGTCTCTCTGTCCTGCCCTGTCTGCCTGATAGTCCTCGCTTCCTTATGATCAACAGAAAACAGAGGGGGGCCGCTGAAAAGGGTTAGCTGCCCCCTTGCAAATTTTTTAATTTTTATTAAAAAATAATCTTATAGACTTATTTAACTTCAAAATTTTACCCGGCAATTTTACATGGACCTAGAAATTTTACCTGGCAATTTTACTTGATTATTTGTTACCTGGCAATTTTACCTGATTATGTGTTTCAGCCCTACAATTTATTCGTTCCACAAAGAATGTTTCCGCGGATTTAGAGGAAATGGAAACGGAATGTAAGAACACGGAACAATGCAACCAGGTAAGTGAAAGCGGGAGGGGATAAATTGAAGTTTGACTTAAAGATTAGGGTTAGAATTAGAGTCAAAAATAATGCAAGTCTAGATTTAAAATTGTTAGAATTTGGTTGCTTATGTTAGAATTATGGTGAGAAATACGCTTAATAATGAACTAGGGTTAGAATTAGAGTTAAGAATATGACTTAGGGTTAGAATTAGGGTTAAGAATATGACTTAGGGTTAGAATTGGGGTTAGAATTAGGGTTAAGAATATGGCTTATATTGACTCTTTTTTCAGTGTATGACAAGCTGTCACAAGAAATGACATGAAGTACTTGTTACTTATTTTTTTGTTACTTATTTGGTTTATTTATGACTTATTTTGATTACTTATTTGATTTATTTGTTACTTATATTTTATTACTTATCTTATTTATCTAGATAAACGATGAAAAGAAGAGCCCTGTTGGCAGACGGGCGCCACCCCAGGGCCAGGGGGGCCACACGAAGGACGAGGGGGGCTACACGATGGGGCGCCTGCTGGCCTCTACAGATCTTAGGGCCCCCCTGGTTATTACTGTCTTCCTGCAAATCATTCAACAACTGTCTGGAATAAATGCTGTAATTTTATTGAAATATTAATAAAATTTTATTTATTATTAAGGCTAGGGCTAGGGTTAGGTTAGACTTTTGGGTTAGCTCTAGGGTTAGGTTAGATTGTTGGGTTAGGGTTAGGTTCGATTGTTGAGTTTAGGGCTAGAATTAGTTAATATTGAATTTTAGGGTTAGCGGTTATATTTATAAAAAATCAGAAGATTCAAAATTTCATTTGTGCTGTAATGCATTTAATAAAGAAATTACAATATAAACAAGATGCATAATGAGTATAAACAAGATGCATAATGAGTATAAACAAGATGCATAATGAGTATAAACACTATTAAATAGAATAACAATAGTTTAAACAAGTACTGTAAAATAAAACAATTAAATAAATAAAATCATTTTGACGAATTAAAAATGAAAAAATTCCTTCTCACTTGAAGTAATTGTTTTAAATATGCTTTTTTTCAGGTATTTTTCTATTCCCGGGGGATTTATTTAAACGCGGGGGTTAGTGAGTATGCCATTCCCTACGCTGTGGTCATTACCAACACGGTCAATGTGGCTATGACCATTATTGCGGTCAGACTTCATTTGATTTTCATTCGATTATTGTTATTTTTTTCATTGGTTTTCTATCATCCATTTGTGTATCGTAAATATTCCTTAAGGAATAACATGTAGCGGAAGTTTCAGTTTTTATTAGGGTTAGAAATAAGGTTAGTTTATTTGTATATTATATACTTTTCCATAAGAATATCATTTAGTAGAATCTTGATAGTCATTAGATAAGAGGTAGACACTGGACTCGGACACAAGAGACACGGGTTCAATTCCCGTTAATTACTCTATCGCTAGCTTGCCTTTAGTAAGACGCCTAACTTAAATTACTTTATTAAATAGATTCATTTCTGCTGATGTGACGTTAAGTTGTTAATTTTATGACTATAAAAACGTGTTAAAGGAATCTTCTCAATGGAGAGTTGTTATAATTATTTTTATTGTTATATGTATATTTTAAATAATTCTTTTATAATTTATTAACCAATTATATCTATTATCTATCGTTTTATATTAAACTTTTCAACCAATCAGTGATCTCCTTTCATTAGGTTCCTGTGATGGACAAGGCAGGTCGCCGCCCACTTCTCATCTATCCAATGATAATCATGATATTTGTAATGGGCGTCATTGTAGGGGCCATCAAGCTTCAGGTACCCCCCTCTTATCCTCACTCCCTCTTGTAAAATTATAAAGCTTGACTGAAAAATAATTAAAAAATGATTTTTTTAAACTTCTTGTACATATAAATAATGAAATAATATTTACACTTTTAGAACACCCTGTAAATAAATAATACTGACACTATATTTTTAGCACACCCTGCAAATTGATATTAACACTATATCTGCAGCACACCCTGTAATTAATTCATATTAAGTTAAATTATTAACGCTATATTTTTTCACACCCTGTAATTAAAATGCTACTGCCACTATATTTTTGCACACCCTGTCAATTAATTGATACTGTCTCTATATTTTTAGCACACCCTGTACTGGGCTAGCTATGTAAGCATAGCCTGTGTGTTGATCTATGTCATTTGTTTCGCTATGGGGCTCGGCCCCATCCCTATGATGATTGGGGCCGAATTATTCAGACAGGGGCCGCGGCCCAGGGCCTTAAGTCTGGCCGGGCTGGCTAACTGGCTATTTACTGCAGTCATTGCAATCAGCTTTGAACCAATTCAGGTTGGCTTGATTGACTTAGTTTATGTACAGTTAAGTTTATTTAATGAATATTTATTTGATTGGCCGAGTGAATATAGTGATTGATTAGTGTACTGATTGATTGATAGATTGATAGATTGATTGGTATACTGATTGATTGATAGATTGATTGGTGTACTGATTGATTGATAGATTGGTTGGTTTACTGATTGATTGATAGATTGATTGGTGTACTGATTGATTGATAGATTGGTTGGTTTACTGATTAATTCATTGATTGATTGATTGGTGTACTGATTAATTGACAAGTGTACTGACAGATTGATTGATTAGTTTGATGACTGATTCATTGATTCGTGCATAAATTTACACTAAAAAACTAATAAACAAATTTCATACTGCTATTGACTTTGTTAATATATTCTTCTGTCCATCTATTCCCTTTAAAAGTATACTTTGAAATAAATGAATAAGTGAATAGCAATTTGAATAATAAAAAGTAATTATTTATAATTATTACAGGAAGCCATAAAGGAGTACACTTTCTTAATTTTCATGGGTCTCATGATACTTTTCACGATTTTTGTTTTCGTCAAAGTTCCAGAAACTAAGAACAGAACTTTTGAGGAGATCGCCTCTCAGTTCCAGAGAGGGGATGACCTGGAGGTGGTGGAGGAACTGACGGATGATGTGTTTGATCAGACGACTGGACTGAGGGGGGGTGGGGGTCGTGGTGGGGGGGATGCGGATGTGCTTAATACGGGGATGATGGAAGAAAAAGTTGCGATGAAAAAGGTGGGTTTGCATCTTATGGATGAATGGGAGACAGTGGCGTAGAAATGAATTCACCAAGGGGGGGAGGGGGTTTTGTCAAAGAAGTTTAAGTGATGACCTTTTCTAGGTTATTGCTCAGTTTTTTCACGTGTTTTTATCTCCATTTTTCTCCGAGATTAGATGCATTTCAACTCTACCTCCAAGAATTCAACGCAGAAAATGAGTAAATCGTTACGGGGGGGGGGGGGGGGTTAGCCTCTGAACTCACACTTTTAACATTAAAAGAAAACATTTTTTGTTTCCAATAGTGGAGGTTATAATCTCACAACCCCCCCCCTTGCACACGCGACTGATTTAAGTTAATTTGAATTAAATTTAGACACATTTAATTCAATACAAGTTTCAATTTTAGTTTTAGCCTATAGTTAAATATCGTTAAATTAACGTTTAATAAATTTTGACTGAGTACATGTTAATTACCTTAAGTATTTGTCATTTATTTGCATTTAGTTTACATTTCTACTCTTAGGCCTACTAAGCCCCTCCCCCATCCTGTCACTCGTTCTATTCATTTCTTAAATATTTATTTATATATTTATATAAAATTATTTAACTATTATATTTTTATCCCGTAATTTTGTTTTAGCTTCCTGCCACTAAACCCACGGGCTATGTCCCCTACGTTCCCACCCCCACCTCGATCAAGCCCCCTATCAGTTTCACCAAATCTCAGGGGGGCAGGGATGACAAGCGCCCCCTCGTCGCTAAAAGTTTTAACGAAACTTTATCTGTCGGAGAAAATGCAAATTTTGGCGACGAAAAAGAATTTGTCGTAATTCGCTTGTAATTTGTTTTCCTTTTTTTGTTAAATTTTTTGCCCCATTTGGTTTCTCCCCCCCCCCCGCACCTCTCCACATTTAATTTTTATAATATAGTTGTTGTTTAATCACCCCCCTCCCACCCCCATCCGGTTGAATTTTGTAATGTTTTTGTAACGTTTGTTTGTATTATATTTAATAAATTGATTTAATTTTTTTGTTAATTTTGTGAAAACATTAATTGGTTACAAGTTAAATTCAGTCGTTTGCACTAATGTTATAAAGTAAACTCGTAGCTTAACGTCACATCAGCACAAAATGTCAATTTTTGTTTACTAATTGTGCCTAAAATGATTTATTTTTGTAATAAATTGGGATATTTTTGGTGATTGGTTTGTCCTTGCGTAATTTAAACGTATTTTGTAAAACATCAACGGAAGTCTATTGATAAAAAACAACAAAGATTAAATATCGCTATTTTCTTGTATTTATAAACCAATCACAATTGAGACCACAAAAATGAAATGAGTACATTATAAGTACATAAGTATAGTAGAAAAGTACTTTCTTATTAATACAAGTACTTAAAGTACTTTATAAATACAATATATAAGTATATATGACCGTATATATATCTTTATTGAATATATTTCTATATATATTTGTACAACTCAAATCATTTATGTATTAAATGACATATTTAACAAATGTCTTGTTGCTAAAGGGTGCAGCAAGTGATAGACTCTGCGCTTTATATCAATAAGGAATCGAACCCGAGACATCAGGCTATTTAATTCTGTACACAAATATAACAATATTACATAATATGAAATGGAATGAAATGGAATAATTATGTAACATCAATTATGGAATAAGTAACATATCATATGTAATATCGTACAATATAACCAAAAGACCATATACCAATGCAAAAGCTAGATAGAGAATACATTAAATACTACAACTAATTCTGAACAAAATAAATCTATTTAAAATACTAACATATGAGCAAACACATATTCAAAAATATCATTTTCTTCATACTCTACTGGTTTCATAACGTCATATCAGCACAAATGAACCTAGTGATAAATTACTGTGTATAAATCAAGTGATGAGTGAACGCTTGACTCCTAACCCAATTATTTTTATTTAGGAATGACGGGGGAGAGGGGGGGTAAGCGTTAAGTATAAAACTCATTATCATTAAGCTAAAATTTAAGTTCCTGTATCGACATTATGTAACAAAAATAAATTTTGCGGAATAACAAAATTAATAAATGCATAAATCTGGAAAATGTTACAAATGGAATGCAAAATGGATCAGACCCTCCCCCCTCTATCTACCCCGTGGCTCCAACCCCCTAAATCAAAATTGAGAAAATATAGCAACAAAATATACAAAATATTAATACAAAAAGATTTTGTTTCCAATAACAATGTAATGAGATTGCAATATAAGAAAATAAATCAATCTCTCAATCAATCAATCTCTCAATCAATCAATCTCTCAATCAATCAATCTCTCAATCAATCAATCTCTCAATCAATCAATCAATCTATCAATCAATCAATCAATCTATCAATCAATCAATCAATCAATCAATCAATCAATCAATCAATCTATCAATCAATTAATCTATCAATCAATAAATCTATCAATCAATCAATCAA
>JAQIXG010006534.1:0-10225 GCA_034700105.1 Oconnorella tubifera
CCGAATACATTAACCCGACAAAACGGCCCCGAATACATTAACCCGACAAACGGCCCCGAATACATTAACCCGACAAAGCGGCCCCGAATACATTGACACGACAAAACGACCCCGAATACATTAACCGGACAAAACGGCCCCGAATACATTAACCCGGAAAAGCGGCCCCGAATACATTAACCCGACAAAACGGCCCCGAATACATTAACCCGACAAAATGGCCCCGAATACATTAACCTGACAAAACGGCCCCAATACATTAAAAAGACAAAACGGCCCCAGATACATAGGCGGCCCTCATCCCTGTCAAGTCATTTAATAATCCTAAGTCGAACCATTCCTAAACTTAACCCTAACCCTATTACTAACTCTAACTTTAATTCTAACCCTAATCCATATCCTAACTCAAACCTGCCAGCAGTGTCGTATCCATGAATTATAGAGCTTTCAAAAGTTTAGGTGACGATTTGTTAAATCATAAATCGATTTAAAAGTAAATCGTCACAAGGGGGGGGGGAGGTTACCCTCTAAACTCTAATTTTTAACTTACTAAAAACAATTTTTATCTTCAATTGGAAGGAGGTTACAACCCTGCAACCCCCTCCTTTTTCTTGCTACGCGACTGCTGACCGACTGCTGACCCGCAAATGTAATCGGCACAAATATGAAATATTTTTATAAAAATGAAATCGACGAAAAAGTGAGTGATAACTGTGAAAAGGTCGTCAGTTAACTTTGAGGAATCCCGGCCCCACTTGGTCAATTCCTGGCTATGACACTGGGCCGGACCGTAAAAAAATAAAAAATGAGGGAGGTTTTAGGGGCATGATTGAACTTTTTCCATTGTGCTGCCATACGGCGAATAAATTTTTAAAAAACAAACAGGTGGAGGGACAGGCCCTGGAGCTTTACCCTTTTTGTAAAATCTGTGATTTTTTTAAAAGTTAAGTTTTTTTGGTTAACATACAAAAAGGTTCTTTTAGTCCTTGGCCCTTTGCAAAAAAAGTTGTATAAGGAGGGGCCTATTTGTAAATTAGGGTTACCCTAACCCTAACCTTAACCCTAATCCTAACCCTTGCATATACTACTATTATAAAGGCATATAAGTTCAAGATAACAAACATAGTAACATACAGTTTTTCTAAGTATTTTTTTTCTTAAAATTTTATTAATGTTGGCTAAACGGCGGAGCACCAAATTTGGAACTGAGAGGTTCAGGTTCATTTCTTATGAATGCTCAGTATATCGCAAACTTGCTGCACCCTTTAGTAAAACGCTTAAATTGACAGCTACGTCTTTGACATCATTTTTGTAATACGGTAATCCAAACGTTAAACTTAACTTGCTGCATCCTTTGGTAATCCAAACATTAAACTTAATTTTTCGTTATATTTCAGAACTTTGGATCCATTTGTCGAGCACCCACTAAATGTTCCCTGGTGGCGGCCAGGTGGAGCCACACCAGTGAGGGACACATACGCGCAGTAAGACAGGCAGTAGAACCTAGACTGACAAAGAGAAGGATATTTAAGGATGGCTGCAGGAAAGAAGGAAGAGGACTATTCCGTGTCGGATACAATTTGTTGTGTGAGTAATTTGGAAACAGTACGTTTATTTGGAGTAAAAATTTATTTATAATTATTTATTTGGGTTAAAATTATTATTCGCTACTTTGCTGTTTATAAACAATGAATACATATTTTACTACTGTGGTGAGGTCTTGTTTTGTAATGAGCCCCGCCTCTTGTGATATCATTTACTACTGTATTGAGGCCTCGTTTGTAACATGCCCCGCCTCTTCTGACATTTTTAAAGGCTAAATGTTGAAAAAAAATTTATGTCAGGATGACGGCATATGCCTCAGTTGTACGGCTGTCATCCCTGTCACGACCGGGGGCAGAGAGGGGCACTCCAATGGGGAGAGGGTCTGTCTGGCCGCGGAGGGGTTCGGTAATAGGACATGCTTTCTGCAGTCTATGGCTAATAAGGTATAGAAGTTTTATATAACCCACGGGTTATACAAGATTCTGTATACAGAGGGGTATATTCATGTGTGGGTTATCTAAAGTTTTTGTGTAGATAGTGTTATGATTTTGTATTGTGGTGTAATTAGTAGAGGAAGAGTAGCTGTTGTTTAACATCACATCAGCACAAATGCGTCTATTTACTGACGCGTTATGAACTACGTGTGTGTATAAATCAAGTGATGAGTAAACGCTTCACTCTTAACGTCACATCAGCACAAATGCGTCTATTTACTGACGCGTTATGAACTGCGTGTGTGTATAAATCAAGTGATGAGTGAACGCTTCACTCTTAACACAGCGGAGCAGTGAAGTATTTTTATTTGTAAATAACAGCGGGGCAAGCGCCGAGTATAAAACTTTAAGAAATGTTTATTTCCAAGGGGGGAACACATTTTTGTTATTTTAGGAGCTGCCCTTTGACATATCCGTGTGCGTGTTTGAACTGAAGCAAGCTCTTTCTGTTCGAGCGTTACAGGAAATGGTGTCGGCCAAGAATCCTGAAGCAGTACGTCTTTTGTATTTCTGAGATTTTTATTTCATTAATGTTCTATCCATATAACAATCTTGTTGATTGATTGATCGATTTACTGGCTGGCTAGCTGGTGCTACTGATTGACTGATTGACTGATTGATTGACTGACTGATTGATTTGATTAACTATTAATGACTGATTGATTGATTGACTGATTGATTAATTGATCGATTGATTGATTAAGTGATTGATTGACTGCTTAACTGACTGATTGACTGACTGACTTATTGATTGACTAATAGACCGATTGATTGATTAATTGATTGACTGACTGAATGACTAACTGATTAACTGACTGACTGATTTTAGGCTGAACAATCAGGTGGTCATAGAACTCTCTTGTATGGTCATGCAGTACTACTCAGACACAGTCACAGCAACATGGTCAGTCCTTTTATTCTGCTCTCATTTTGAATTGTTTCAACTTTGAATTTCATTTTAATTACAATCTTTTGTTGTTAAAACAAATAAAATTCTTTCAATTTTAATTGCGAGCATAACTGAAGTTATTGTAACAATTTCGTTAAATTAACGTATATATGGCATGAATATTATGCTGATTATTAATTATTATTTGTTATTATTATTATCATTATTATTATTATTAATTATGTTATTATGTTTCTTTTAAATATTATAGTAGTTATTCGAATTGATAACTTAATTCATTTTCATTTTGTACACAAATATATGTTTGCTGTGTTCGATTAATATAAATATTATTAAACTATTACTGTTATTATCATTAACAAGATGGTAATTGCCTAACGTCACATCAGCACAAAACGAATATTTAATTGCGAAGTTTTTTAATCTCTTTATTGTGAAATGGTTTTTATAAAACGTTTCTCAAATAGATATATTTGTACCGATGTGACGATACATAACAATTATATTTATATGCCGCTACGTTAAACATTTATACGCGCTGATGTGACATTAGTCAAGAATAAAAATACTTTGCAATACTGTACAGTTACATTTGTGCTGATGTAACGTTAAGCAGTCGTGATATTTCTTCGTAAAAACTTTATTTTACAATAATATTAGATACTATATATTTACAATGATGTAACATTAATCTACAATCAAAATGGTCCGCAATACTTTACAAATATCTCTGTCTGTGATGATGTAACATTAGTCTACAATCAAAATGGTCCGCAGTACTTAACCCGATAAATTTGTGCTGATGTGATGTTTATTTACAATCAAAATGGTTCACAGTACATAACCCGATAAATTTGTGCTGATGTAACATCAACAAAAAAGCGAGTTAATAAAACAACCCACCAAAATAATCCCCAAAAAGCTCACAAATAAAAACAAATCTCAAAAATCTCAATTGTTTTTAAAAATCTTCATATTTGAAAAGTTTTCATATTTTTGGGGCCTCCTTGCCGCCCCCGCAGCCCCTCCTACACGCCCCAAACAGCGCGACGGCCCCTTTGAGGGGCCAATAGAGGCACAGACAAGGTAGCACGAGGGTTGATGCCCCCAGGCAGGCCCACCGGGCCGGGCAGTGGGCTTGGTCGTAGCAGGCACAGGGGTGGTCGGCAAATTCGTCCAAGTCGTCAGAACAGCAATGATAGAGTACAGCTTTTATGCAACACACGCAACTGATGACGTCAATGACTCTACTGACGTCACAGTAGCAGCGAGAGGGGGAGGGGGAAGGGTTTAGGGAGGAGGAGGGGGCGGATCGTCGGGAGGTGGAGTCGCGGATGATTGGCAGGTGGGAGGTGGGACGTAAATCGTCGTCTTCCATTGGTGCTGGGAATTTGAAGAAAACAATATTAAGGAATAAAAAAAAATTTTTTTTTTAAGATTATATTTTATTATGAAAATATAGCAATGCAATTTGACTTATAATAAAAGCAATATGTAGAAGTTAATATACAGAATAAAGTTACATCAGCACTAATTTGTAAAGGAAGTCTATTTACAGAAAGTTAATATTTTGAACAAGCATGTAAAACTTCAGTTGAAAATGTTGATAAAAAAAATAAAAAAATAAATTAAATAATTATTTAGTTATTTCATATACTGCAATAGACTCTGACTGCACCACTAATATTTAGTTAGGGTTTGTGCTAGTAGCCAGTTAATGTATTCGGGGCCGTTTTATCGGGTTAATGTGTTCGGGTAGTTTTGTCGGGTTAATATATTAGGGGCCGTTTTGTCGGGTTAATGTATTCCTGGCCGATTTGTCAGGTTTCTGTATTTGGGGCCGTTTTGTCTGGTTGATGTATTCGGGGCAGTTTAGTCGTGGTACCTATTGGCTCTGTTAATTGCTGCACTTAAACAATACAAGTTTAAGATTGTTTGCATTTATACATGTTTAACTTTTAAAACAAATCTACTGGTTCTATAGGAATAAGTTAATAAGTGCAGCATTTCAAGTGCTCAGTGCTATTGGAATAACATTAAGTGCTGAGTTCAATCAGCAAAAGTGTCATTAGGTGCTGTTTATTTCATCTATAGTACTTTTAAAAGTGAAATATTTCACTTTATATGCAGTGGGGGGGGGGAGGGCAAATGTCCCCCGTCCCCCAAATGAAGTATATAAACCTACTCTGTGTAAATAAGCCTGGTATGTAAGTTAATTAGGCTTACTTTAAGTTAGATAATAAGTGAAATAGGCCTACTCGAGCTGTATTTCAATTATAGTGGGACGATCAGTGAAATATTGCACTTTGGTCTATTTTAAATAAAATGAAATATAGTATCTTATAATACAGCGGTTCTCAACCTGTGGTCTGCGGCCATCTACCCTGGTGGTCCGCAACCAAAGCCTAAAATTTTTGCATTTGTTATTTAAAACCATACAAACGGAAGAGTTTCATAATTTCTTAACAATTTTTTATTTCAATCGTTAGATTTATAGCGTAATAGAATATTATACTATAATGTTCTATTAAAACTATAAATTCATGGCGGGGTTACACATAATAAAAAAGGTTTATTATAGAAGACCAGAGCACAATTTTAAGTGGTGGTCCGTGACCAAGACCCAAAATTTATAAGTGGTCCGTGAGTTTGAAAGGTTGAGAACCGCTGTTATAATATATAGATATACATTTTATACCAGGCCAGTCTACAGTTGAAAATGTCATAAGTTATATTAAATAATTATATATTAATTAATTAACTTATATATGAACTTTTATTCACTGAAAAACAGCAGTATTTCAAAATAGATATAACAAACACAGAAAAAATAAATCAAAAAAATGAAACTCGCAGAACTCAGTGAGCAAATATCAGATATATAGCAAAAAATCAATAACACAAAATCAAGATTAACTGAGCAGAATATCACAAAATTAAACAGTAAATATGACGAAATTACATTTAAAATACTAAACAATTTTTTTTGTTTAATGTTAAATATTCTCAATGTGTATTAAGTCTTATTAAAAGTATTATAGACTTCTATTAGACCTACCTTATTGAAAAATAAACTAAAGAAAGATAGCTTATAGTTAGTTATCTTTTTAAATAAAGTTAGTTTATTTAGAAAAATGAACTTTTTGTAAATTACCTTATAAATTTACAAATTAACTTACTAATTAATCAATATTAATTTAATTCAAAATATTAACTGATAGGCTAGTTAGATAACCTATTTACAAAATTCACTAATAGTTGGTTACTTTATTCACAAAATGAACCACCAGTTAACTCATTTGCTCAAATTCTCTAACTCAACTTTCTAGCGTTACTACATTAGAATGCTTTAAAGGCAACTGAATAAGCACTATAAATTGCTTGCTAATAAGCCTAAAGTAAAAGTTCCTGCTTATTCAATGATATCTTTAGCTTTTGTATTGAAGCTATAAAATAAGTCGCTGGGTCATGTAGCTAGGTCTTGTTGTTAGCAGGCCCCGCCTCCTACTTAAAATACACTTCTTTAACTTTAATGCCTGTTTATTAACCCTTATTATAACCCTAATTTTAACCTTAATTCTAACTTAAATTATAATTATATTATAATATTAGTTCTAACCCTAATTGTAACCCTAATTGTTAACCCTAATTTTAACATTAATCATAACCCTTATTATAACCTTAATTCTAACCCTAATTATAACCAAAATCTGTCCCAAATTATAAACATAGTTATAACCATAATTCTAACCTTAATCCTAACCCTAACTAACCCTAATTCCTAAAAGTTGAATTAAAGTAATTCGTAGTTAAAATTTCTTATTAAAGTCGTCTGCACAAGATTCTTTTACCTGATTGACAGGCTGTTAAGTTATAGGGGGCGGAGCTTGTTAAACAATGTGGCCTAGCTAGAGATTCTTTTAGCGAGAAATGATATAAGTGTTTGCTTATGATATAACATTGAGTCAATTTTTCTAAGAGCGGACTTTTTGCCCGGTTTCATAAAGCAAACTTAACTTATAAATCTCTGTTTAAGGTTGTTCATTGATCAGACGCACTAGTCATTTCAGTGATACAGTACAATGCTTGTGTTTCATATGGACCTTCATAGTATACTTTATGTAAACAACTAGATTGGCTTCCAATCAGACAGCGTATTCTTTCAAAATTGCTTCATTAACTTTTAAAACTTTACATCATCATCAGCCTTCTTATCTCACTGAAATCATCAAACCTTATGTTCCTTCTCGGACTCTTCGTTCTTCATATCTACGCAAGCTTTCTCTTCCTTTAATAAAATCTGCTGAAGGTCAACGATCCTTTTCCTTTGCTGCTCCCACTGTCTGGAATAGTTCACCTCTTAGCTTACGTTTCTCTACTTCGTTTCATTTCTTTCATTCTCAGCTTAAAACTTATCTATTTCCACCTTAGATTTTTTTCTTTTCACTGACTGATTTCCCGGCTAAATAGTTTCCTCTCTCAGTTGATGGTTGTCCTCACTGCTTGGGTGGAGCATGTGTGGTCTTTCCTGATACTGAGGGACGTCTGCGACATCATCCCTCGACGGTTAAACAGACGTTAAACTTTTATTGATTGATTGATTGATATTGTGTTGATCAGACGCACTAGTCATTTCAGTGATACAATACAATGCGTTTGTTTAGTTTCAAATAAAATTAAATATATTAATATAAAAATAAATAGCTATAAAACATGAATAAGCTAATACAGAAATAAAACTGTTACTTGCTCTATAATCTAATTTTCATTTTAATTCCGATTTAATACTAATATAATTGACGATTAGTACTTAATTTTACATCATGAAACTGGCCACAAAATGTTGCATGTTTACTAAAATATATCGTTCGCCAAAGCCTATTATTAGATCGCGCCGATTGGCTAGTAGGCGGGTCCAAGTAAGCCCCGCCCTAGCCTGTGATTTATGATTGACAACGGCGTAAATTTTATGATGTTTTGTTGAGCGCTTTCTGTTGCGGAATGAAAGCTCTGTATTATAATTGAAATGTAAATGAGTGTGGTGGTAGCCTAGGGGCGTTGCATTCTTTTGAAGTGTTGCTCAAATTTTGTCTTACATAAAAATACTACTATTGGCCCTTTAAGTTTAAATTGCAATTAAATTTTTTGTAGAGAAGGTAAGGGGGAGGGGAGCGCTGCGGGGGGTTATATTTATCAACTCAATTTCTTTATGATATTGCTAAAATGTTTTTGTTATGTTAAGTTTGTTTTTTGCTCTGCATGAAATAAGTTATCTACTGTGTTACAAGTGAAGCGTTCACTCATCACTTTCTCTATACACACTCAGTTAAAGTCATATATTGCTGATGTGACTTTAAACTAGAATGAAGCTAATACTGTCTGTGTATGTGTGATTGTATGTGTGATTGTATTTATGTTAGTATCTGTCGTGTTTGTCGACACAAAGTTCTACCACTGACAAGTTGGCATTCGATGTGGGACTAACCGTAACAACTGAAGGTTGACTTTTTAGTCTTTTTTATCATCATTATCATTATTATAATGATAATAATGATGATGATAAAGGATATGATAACGATGATGGTTATTTTTAACATCATTATCATTATTACCATCATGATTATGAACTAATATCACTGAAGGTTGATTAATCATTCCATTTAATTCCATTTAATTCCATTTAAGTCCATTTAATCATTCTTATCATCATTATCATCATCAAAATGATTATGATGATGATGATGATATTTATCATTATCAACTTAATCATCATCATTATTATCATCAATATAATCATTTTTGACATCACCATTGTAAACTATTATTTTCGAAGGTTGACCTCTAGTCATTTAGTTATTATCATCATCATCATTATCATTAAAATGATGATGATAATGCTGGTAATCATTTTTTACATCATCATTATCATCATTAAAATGATGATGATAATGATGATAATCATTCTTACATCATCTGCTATGACTGATGAGAGACTTCTGCTTAATCATCTAATCAGTTAATCATGATCAGCATGATTATCATCATAATCATAATCATTGAATCATTATTATTATCATTTAGCAATATTTAATCACGTTAACGTCATGCTTACTTGTAGTCAAATCAGTTTTATTTTTGTTTCGAAAATTTTTTTTATAATTGTTTTTGATATTTGGCAAAAATTTAATTTTTTATAATTTTTTTAATATTTCAAAGAATTTTTGATGTTTTCAGGGGAGTCCTGTTGGTGGACAATTCACCCCGCATCCAAGCAAAGATCCGAGGGGGAGAAAGTGCGGGTGGGGGATGATCTCATCCTAGTCAGCGTCGCGTCTGAGCGTTATCTGGTGACGTTATTTTGATCTTTTATTACGGCTTGTATGGGCGTGTCTAGACTTGTATGGACGTGTCTAGACTTGTATGGGCGCGTCTAGACTTGTATGGGCGTGTCTAGACTTGTATGGACGTGTCTAGACTTGTATGTGTCTAGACTTGTATGGGCGTGTCTAGACTTGTATGGGCGTGTCTAGACTTGTATGGGCGCGTCTAGACTTGTATGGGCGCGTCTAGACTTGTATGGGCGCGTCTAGACTTGTATGGACGCGTCTAGACTTGTATGGACGCGTCTAGACTTGTATGGGCGCGCCTAGACTTGTATGGGAGCGTCTAGACTTGTATGGACGCGTCTAGACTTGTATGGACGCGTCTAGACTTGTATGGACGCGTCTAGACTTGTATGGGCGCGTCTAGACTAGTATGGGCGTGTCAACCATTGTGAATAAAAATTCAGTTAAATTATATTGTTATTAATACTGCAATGTATATGTTTATAATGTACAACTGAAATTATAATTTCAGCCTAATATTGTATAAGATAAGAACTATATGCAAAATTGTATATTTTGTATTTTATTTTTATATTATTTTATTTTTCAGCACATAGGGGCTGGAGGGCTGGTGATTGCCTCCTTCCAGCAGACACTTTGGACCGTGCAGCCCGTCAGTTCAGGGGTCATTCGTCAGAAGTCCGTGGGTCAGTCCCCTGACTTTAAATTTTTGAAAACCTAAAAAAAATTATAGAAAGAAGTTTGTTTTTTATTCGGTGCTTGCCCCCCCCCCCCGTCATTCCCAAATAAAAATACTTTACCGCTCTGCTGTGTTAAGAGTAAAGCGTTCACTCATTACTTTATACACTCACTCAGTTCATAACGCGTCAGTAAATAGACGCATTTGTGCTGATGTGATGTTAAGAGTGAAGCGTTCACTCATCACTTGA
>JAQIXG010006535.1:0-10224 GCA_034700105.1 Oconnorella tubifera
TATTTGAGTCTAAACAAAGTTTATGAGATTGAAACAAAACAGTATTTGTTTAGCGTTGAGCTTTACCGAGGGGGGAAACGGGGGTAAAACCTTCCATTTATTTGTTATATTTAAATTTCTTTATTGTAGTTACAAGAATAAAGTTAAATTTTGGATTTTTGAGTAGTAACCCCCTCCCGCCTCCCCCCCCCCCTCTTTGCAATTAAGTGTATTAACCCATAAAATTTAATCACATGAAAGATGTATATTAACCAGAAGTCATTGTATTTCTTTATCTAATTAAACCCCCTCCCCCCCCACTCCTAACCCCCAATGCTAATTCTGGGCTGAGGCCCCCCCCAAAAAAAATCTTTAACAGATTAAAGATTACACACAAATTTACTTAGTAACAGAAAAGTGAAACAGATTACCTATTGTCGGCGTTGCTTAGTCTTGCCAGGTAATTACCCGCATTTCAAACATCTAATATAGCGCCAGGTAAATTTGTGAACAAACGTCGTTAGTATTTCTTCTCCTGCCGGGTAGAGTGTCAAGTAAAAATAATATCGCAGTAGAAACACCGGTCAAAATTACCCGGGAGATAATTGCATGAAATTTTATATTTATTTTTATTTTTTTTCTATTTTTATCATTTTTTATTTTTATTTTGAATTGAATTTTCATTTTTCTTTATTTTTCATTAACTGTCATTCATTTTGTATCGATTAATTAGTGTATATTTCGTTTTACCATTTATTGTATAGTAAAACAATAATGACAAAACTCTCCTAATAAAATTTAATTAATTAAATTTAATATATTTATATTAATTAAATATAATTAATTAATATTATATTATTAATTACGTATTATTATTAATTTATTTTTCCTGTTAGTTTCCAAATTTTTACCTTTCGAAAGGGAATCCAAAAATTTAACCCTCCCCCTTCTCCCTCCCTGAATAAACAACTGAAATGTCAGAGTTAATTTCGGACGAAAACATGACGGACATGACGGATGACACGACGGGGGTGAAAACAAGAAGCGGAAAGAAGAACGTGGATGATAAAGTTGTGTTGAGGGAACAGATGAACTATCTGCAGAATACTTTGATGAAAGCCATTTGGCGCATGGTGGCGTTCAAACCTTTTCATCATTTAACGTTACTATCGGTTAGTTTGACATTTTTATGCAAAATTGATATAATTTAATCTTTTTGAATCTTAAAAATGAAATATATTGAATCTTGCTTCAATATTTATAGTCCAAGGGACTAATAATGGATATCTCATTTTGCAAGCCAAAGTTGGCTAAAATAAGCCAACTTAGTCTTAGTTGGCTTACTTAAGCCAACTTAGTTGGCTTACTTAAGCCAACTAAGACTTGAGACAACAACTAAGCCAATCATTTACGAATCTAATTCTGCCAAAAGTTTTCTCATAGCTTTATAAAATACTCTACTGTTTTTAACTCGAGAATTGATATTTTTTTCTTAACTTTCTCAAATTATTACTTGATTTCAGTCATAAATTGATTTTTCATTTTCTATTATTATTTTTGATTATTTTTTTGCGCTAGAATGTTTCAGTCGATCTCACAACGATAAAGAAACGACTGACTGACGACAAGTTTGATAACGCGGATGATTGCATCGCGAGTTTTAAAGAAATGTTTGCTGAATGCTATAAACTTTACCCTGAAGGACAGGTTCTGCGCGATTTTATAAAAAAAATTAGGATTTTTAATGTTTTTTATATATTTGGGGTTTTGTTCTGTAGATTATTACTTGAGCTATATTGAGAATGTTACTGGAATTACTTATTTATATTTTTACATTCAGTTTATGTTCTATTCGCTATTTATACGAGAATTTATTTAGATTATAACCAAGATGCAATCATTGAAGATGATTATATACATTTGAATAAAGATGTTTTATACATATTTTTATCACTAATCGACTCATTGTATATATAATCATTGATTAATCATTGGTAATCATATGATTTTATTCAATATATATATATACAGTGATTTGATTTATAAATGTGCACAATGCACAATGATTTTATTCAATTACAGAATCTCTCTCTTCTTTTCATGAAATATTTCTTTATAGCTAGCAAACTGATTAGAGTGCATGACTTTACGCACAGATAACTCGGATCTTTGACATAATTTAAAAACATTTTGACTCGTTAAATGTAACTTTATAGATGTTAAATAGTTTTTGAATTTACAGGAAATGCATGCGTTGACTTCAAGACTTGAAAATGTTTTTGACAGAAAACTTCTTTGCCTTCCATATCTTGTAAGATAATTTTATTTTTCTTTAGAGGGAGGGGGTGGGGGGGTTGGAGATGGACCCCACCCAAAAAGTAACAAAAAACTGAGAGTGGATTATATAAAAATTTGATCATTTACAGGGTATTTTATATTATTTCATTGTTTCAGTTATTATTTATAAACACAAATCATATATTCTTATATATATTATATATTCTTTTAAATTTTTCTTCGTTTATAATTAACATAAATATTTAACATAATTGCTGATTATTTTATTAAAACATTTCGTTCTATTTATAGCAAGAAACTGGGATTTCCATCAGTCGGCGAAAACCCAAAAAACGGGCTAGTACTGAGCAGGAGGACAGTACGGACACTTCAGTCGTATTTCTTGCCGCTTCACAGCCGAGTAATGGCGGCAATACATCGGCTAATGGAGGAGGAATATTATTTCCATCTCACGAATCGCTCGATTCGGTAATTTGAAACTTCGGAAATGAATAAATTTATTGAAAGTACATATATGTAAAAAGTAAATATTGTACAAAAATATATGCACGAGATTATGTATTGTAATGAATATAAAAATTTAATGAGAGTTCAAAAACAGTTAAAGACAGTTTAAAGAATAGTTGAAAGAGGTATTGATAATGTATTTAATAAGTCTAGTTTTGAATAGGGTTATAATTTAGGGTTATAGTGTAAAAAAGTTTGATAGTAGATTTATACGATTTATATTAATATGTACACTAGTTTTGGTAATACGTAACGGTTATTTTAGATTTCATATCCTTTTGGGAATAAAAATCAATTCAAGTTTCAGCGCCGATATTTAGAAAGAAAGTGTTTTACTACGTACTTTGATAAAATTGTGCCTTCACTCATCACTTTAGTTTCTTCACAAGTAGAATATGTCACAATATGTCGCTAATGAGCATTTTTTAGCCATCAATGTGACATTGAATTTGTTATGAAATTTGTTAAACACTACATCTAAATTTCTGAGATATGCAACGATGAAATTTATAGACATAGTGTTTAACTGTTTGCGTTAATATACGGAATTAACGTTACAGCGTTTTAACGTTTTAGATAAAGAAACGCAAAGTAGAAGTTTTGGATGCATCTAGTGATAAGACCAGTAATGTAGACTCGGATATCGTTTTGAAACTTTGGAATTGCGATAAATGCACTTTTCTCAACTTCGGCTGCTTGGATATTTGCGATATGTGTGACACCCCTAAACTGTCTAACATAAGTAAATATTTCTTTTTAAACTTTAACTTTATTTTTATTCTCTAGTGTGATATTTTCTTTCTTTATAATGTTATTCTTTTTTAATTCAGTTTTATAATGTTATGTGTCATTGAATAGTTGAAATATGTTATGATAGTTTTAAGTTTGTACGGTGTTGTAAATATTTGTAATAAAATGTCAAGTATTAAAATTAACCACAATTGAAAGTTTCTTAATTAAGTTAACTAGAAGATCGTGTGCTTATAAATTTATGTTTTATATAAATGTCTAAAACAATTCTTTTATTATAAATATTAATCGACTTATTTTGGATTATATTACTTTTTATTTCTAAACTTTTGACCCAAACTAAGGGACAAAATGTTCAAACTCAGAATTATACAACTTTATGAAACTCACTTTTTAAACATGTAGTTTAAAAAATGACTCTTTGTAAATCTTTTAAATTTTATCAATCGCCTAATGTCATTAATTACTGTCGAACTTTGCAGCATCATCAGTCACTGATTCACTCGCCAATGAAATAAAACCTTTCTTATCGGACGAAAAAAATATCTTCGATTTCCTGTCCTCTAAAACTTCCACCAATGCAACCAACTCATTACCTTCTCTTTCTTTTTCCAATGTTTCTCTTAACACAACTTCTTCAACTTCAATCGATATGAAATCAGTTGATAGTGCAATCTCTAGTATGGATCTATTTGACCCTTTCGATAAATCCACTCAACTTTCCACCGCAAACAAAGACGCCCAAATGCCAAAATCATCAAATACCACAACTTCTGAGCTTACAATCTTCACTCCAACTTTTGTTGTCCCCAAAGTTGGCGTCACAAATAACGACGCTATTATTATAACTGATTCTCTGCAACACACAACTGGCTTAACTCGTATTGTATCTACTTCCTCTGCTGCATCCGCTCCTTGTGGCGTCCCTTTAAATTCTAAATCGATCGTTGTGACAGGCAGACTGAGAGATAAACCCGTCACGGTTCGAATGAATTCGAATAATTTCACTGTTGATACTAAGCGTATTGGTAAAGTTCATGTGTTGCCTAAAAATTCTGTAATAACTCTTTCTGGTTCAAGGGTTATTGTGAAATCTCGCCAGGGGACCACTACCATATCGACTGCCACTCGGCAAGGCATTACCGGTTCATTGGCAAGTATGCCAAAGCCAGCAACTGCAACTTTGTCCACAATCGGGCAACAGCCAAATAAACCGGCAACAAATTTACCGTTTTTAATCGATGTTGGCAAAAAGAAAGAAGATTTGGTTAATAAAACTTTAAGTAAATTACAAAGCAATAGTACAACGAAACAAAATACAACAGTAACAAATGTTTCATTGTCAATTAGTGGGAGTAGCAAAGTAATTAAGACAACTAATAGTCAATCCTTACTTTCAACTAATGGTCCGTCCTTAATTGCAGCAAATGGAACACCCATACATCACTCTGATTCCTGCTGGCCACTATGCGCCACAACCATTTCAAACGATACGATGTCCAATGGTGCTATGAATTGTGCTTCAAATGCTGCCTCATATGGTGCTTCATATGGTGCCACATTTGGTGCTACAAATGGTACTACAAATGGTGCTACATTTGGTGCCACATCTGGTGCTACAAATGGTGCTACAAATGCTACTACATATGGTGCTTTCAACGACTTTTCAAACCCAATGATTGTGCCAGATAACGATGACTATGTCACCGTACCATCATTGCAAAGCGACATCGATGTCATGTCGCCGATTAAGGAAAAGTTTTGGAGCTGCTCTGCGTGCACTTTCCTTAACCACCCTGATATAAATTCTTGCGAATGCTGCGCTGTGCCTAGAAATGTTTACGGTTTGTTGTTATTTGTTTTTATTTGTTTTTATTTTATATTGTTTAATTGGCCAAATGTTCAAATTTATCACTATTAATGATACCAAGTATGTTGTGTGTGGTTTCAAGAATCGTTAGCAGAGTGGTCAGAGCGCAGGACTCGGGCGCGAAAGGTTTAGGTTCAAATCCCGGATAGCTCACTATTTCTGTAACTAGCTGCACCCTTTAGTAAGACTCTTAAATTGACAGCTACGTCTGAGACATCGTTTATATAATACGGTAATCCAGACGTTAAACTTAACTTGTAATGTAATATTGTAATACTAATACTTGAAGTGAAATAAGTTTTTATAAAATATTTCTTGCATGAAATCATTTAATTTCGAGAAACTAACAAAGGCATAGAGCCCCAAGTAATCTCTATCTTAATCAATAAATCGACAAATATCAAATTATCGGATGATTTAATTTCTTTTATTATCAGATCTGTACATGGCCGCCATGCGGAAGCAAACTCGAGATCAGAATAGCTTGGGTATCTTTCTGTTTTATACCCTTTTCTACTTTTCAAACTACTTCCTGTTTTGCTGCTTTATTTACATCTAAAATTGTTTTTCATCGATAATTTTATTGTTATAAAATCGACTTTACTTTCTATTAAGCTTTTATTTACACTGATTGTTTATTCAGTAAACTATCTAACACTACACAACAAGTTATTTATTTGTTTACTTTATTATTTTAATTTAATTATAATTTGTTTACATCTATATTATTTATTTGGTATAGAAACTTCTATTAACTTTCATTTTATTTATTCATATATAAACGCAAATAAGAATCATAGCAATTCGAAAATTTGACAAAAACATCAATATCTAAACTAAACTTTATAATAAGCAAAAAACACTCAAAACTAGTTTTTAGAATATGAGAGGGAAGAAGGGCAATAAAAAAGGGAATCGAACAAACGCTCCAAAAATATTTAAGAAGACACACTAAAATGGCCCGTTATAAACTATTTGCATCAACGGATTTTTTGTTAAATTTTTACTTAGCTATTGAATATCCTGACTATTGGAGTGCATTGACTTCTGGTGCGCCTTACACTAAGATACGAATGAATATGCAGAGCAATGAATTCAAGATGGTAGTTAGCAAAATGTCCGAGCTGTATCAGAAGCTGTTTTATAATACGAAATATCACGATTTTGCGGTCAGTAAATGTGTTGTTTATTCCTTTTATCGTTTGTTTATTTCATTCTGTCTTATTGCATTGTTTATTACAATGTTAATCTGCTTCATCGATTGTTTATTTCTTTTTTTGTATCGTATTTGCATTGTTTATTTTGTTTATTGTTTGTTTTATTAGCCTAAAACATTTGTTTAAAACTTGTCACAAAATAGATTTTTTGTGCTGATGTGATATTAAATGACAGATTAACCTAATTTGAGCAATATGACAATATTTGAATCTACACGATTTCGATGATTTTGTTATTGAGTTATAAATCCTTTATAATTAGACTATTAAGCGTAAAATTCAGGCAAAATTCTTAAACATCATATCTATATCATGAAAATAAACTTTCAATCAATCTATAATATATTCATTTATATTCACATTATTTGTTTTTTTATATATTCAATTGTATTCATTGTATTTAATTATATTAAACAATTTTATTTATTGTTTAATTTATTTTTTAAATGAAATGAATTCCTATTTAAGATTGAAAGGATGGAAAACTGGACTTTGTATCAGTTGTATGCAGTCAAGAAATCTGCCATGGTAAAGTCCAATGGTCCAAATATCATAACCGAACGCTGGTTATGGCACGGTTCTGCCTATGACAGCATCGATAATATCTGCCATTTTGGTTTCAATCGAAGTTACTGCGGAAAGAACGGTGAAGAAAATTCAAGTTTTGCTTTAAATTGCTAATTAAAAGTCTAGCAATAATATATTACATTAAATCAGTGTAATTTGATCAGTAAAATCGTTTCTCAACAATTTGTGCACAGAATTGTTGTCCATGTCACTTTATCTGCAGACATTTGTCCCAACTGATATTTGTTCAACTAACACTAATGCTATTAAGTATAGTAAATAAATTTTCATCGCAAACCAACAGTCCCAGAAGACCAACTGTCACGCTAAAACAAATTTCGAGTTGACCAACTGTCACGCTAAAAGAAATGTCCCAGTAGACCATTTATCAATAGCTCAAATTTCTGCTGACAAATTATAACGGACTAAAATTATATATACTTTGATACTGCTAAAATACGAACTATGCCAATACATTTTTTTTTAGCCACTGCCTGGGGTAAAGGTGTCTACTTCTCTACGGACTTTAACTACTCCTCCCACCCCCAGTACTCCCCTCCTAATGCTCACGGATATAAAACATTACTCTTTTGTCGAGTACTGACTGGGAATTACACGTTGGGACATCCCAATATGGTGGAGCCACCTCTGGTGGTGTCGGGTTTAGCGGGCGAACGATACAGTTCTGTCGTAAATGACGTTACCAATCCCTCGATGTTTGTGATATTCCACGACGCGCAAGTGTATCCGGAATATGTCGTGACATTTCGTTAGTTTTAAGCGATGGTTAGATTAAAACTAACGTCATTTTAATTTGAAGTCGCGTGGTTTGCAATGACATTAAAAGTTGTGTTTGAATTCAATGTTTTGATTGAAGTATGTTTTTGCTAGGTTCATGTAAGGTAGTTTGATGTTTTCACATTTTGCGTTTTTAGTAATTCTTTCGGTAAGTTGGATTTAGATATATGGGTGAATTTGTTCCGTTTCTTTGCGTTTTAATCGTAATTTATGGTTCGATAAATATTTATCTAAGTTTTCTATAGGTTATCGTAGCTTCATATTTTCCATAAATTCTTTTAAAAGATTGTTGAAAGTTGTAATCCTGACATTAAATTCCAATAAAAAAATATATTCGTTTAGTTTCCTTCACGTATGATTTTAAATAGCTTTAAATGTGAAAATATAAGATCTCGATATTGCCAAAATGATTAACTGAGTTTGGTTTATTAGTTATTTTTAATTTGACATTATTCTGTAATTCTTTATAATTTGTATTCGAATTGTATTAAAGTTATTCGCGACAATTCACAGTATTATAAATAAAGACACTTTTGATATTTCGTGCAATTATTCAATTTTTTCTGTAATTTGTATAATTTTTAATGTATTTTTGGGTTAACGCGTCGTTTTAATATTTTGCCGTAATATTTTTGTGCCCATTAATAGAGTTTAATTTTTAATTAAATTTATTATTGTTTTTCACATACTGGTTTAAATTTTGAGATAACGGTTAAATTTGTTATTAAGTTCATTGATTCTGTGCATAAACATTATTTGATGTAACATCCGGTTTAGTTAATTTGTGATTATCTTGATGATTGGTTTCCACTTTTCAGTTCTAATTGAAATATCACGTTTAATTCGCTGCATATTAAAATAATTTTGCTCTTGCATCTTTGTCTAGTTTCATTTTTAAGTGTATTTTGAAAAGTTGACAAATTAACGTCATTAAATAAGCAAACAAAATATATCAGTTTTCGATCGTTACTTTTGCAATTTTTTATTATTTAATAATCATTATATATTAGTATATGATAATCATTACATATTACATATTTGACCTACAAATTCATACATACAGTACATGCATTATTACCTATAGAAATTCACTGATACATTAAATTTATACTAACTAAATATTCAGCTAAAATCACAGAAACAACTGTCTCAAAAACTATCAATCTTTTCAATCGCAAAGCATTCCACACTACCGAGCCAACAAGTGCAACATTAGCACGATACACAATGGAATCACCACAACACCTAAAACGAAACTAACCCTTGGGTTATTAACCCCGTACGATCTCACCTCCATTCCCCCGCTTTTCATCTTCCTCTCCATCCCATTCCTAACCATCCGGTAAAAACACAACTTCCCGTAGTTTACCGTTCCGATGAGATTCCCCTTATCCGGAACTCGAAGTCTCAACTCAGGGGCGTGAACGATAACTGGCGCCCCTTTGCAACCGTTTTGTAAGTCCACCGCTCGATCGTGCATCTCTCTCGCGATGCTCACTACGTCCGTGGGGCTTCCTTTATCGACGATTTCCGAAGAGAAGCTCTCGAAGTTCTCCATTGCGTCGATTCTTTGCTCGATGTCTTCTTTCAGAGCCATCATGTTCTTTCTCGTGATGTCATTATTCTCCGAAAGTTGCTGGATTAACGCAGTTTTTTCGATGTCCACGCGCATTTTCATAGCATCCGCGATCTTGCGAATCTCATCCTCTGAATTTCCAAATTCCGCTCTAAGTCTTCGTTCCTCTGCGTTTATGATTTCCATCGCGTTGATACATTCGCATTTTCTCTTGCGTACATACTCAGCATCTTGTAACATCTGGGCGGTGAACATATCGGACGCCGTTTTGATGTCGCTGCATTTATGTCGACTGTGTTCCTCTGCGAAGCAATTCAAACATACGAGTCTCTGACATTGAAAGCAGAACATCTTGAGCATTTCGTCTTCGTGTTTTGTACAGTAGCCGACACCGTGGCGTAATTTTTCAGCGTTCATCTTACTACCGAGTTCTATGATGTTATGATTCTGACTGATTTTCATTTTTCGATGAAGCACCGCGCATTTAGTGCACATCTCTTGTCGGCAGTCCAGACAGTATTTGGACGCCCAGCGCATCCCGCTCGATCCACTACCTGCGTCAGAATCACACCCGGCTGTGCATGCCCCTAAAGATGAACTCTTGCGACCTCTAGATCCACAAATAGTACATCTAATTCCCTCGTTATTACCTTGATTCACTC
>JAQIXG010006536.1:0-10223 GCA_034700105.1 Oconnorella tubifera
ATTTCATATTTTTACAAGGGAGGGGGGCCTATTAATTTATTTGTGAAACGGGCCTACAAAAGCTTAATCCGGCTCTGATTAATTGTGTTTGTATCTAAGTATCAATAATGTATTTTTAGCTATTAATAAATGTTTATTATAACCGTATGTTTATTATAATAAATGTTTATTATAATCTTATATAACAACATCAAAAACAATAAAATATATATTTTTTAAAGTGTAAGTATTATTTTTAAAATCTGCCGTGATATTTATTTATTCAAGAATCAATACATTTTAAAATTAGATTCAAGAATAATATAATTTTGTATTAAAATATATATGTCGCTTATATTGATACTTTAAGATCATTAATGTTTAATATATTCAATCAATAATTTTTAATTAATTTTCTTTTCATTTTAAAGTAATGTTAAGTAATAAAATTGTTTTACATCAGCTTAAAGTCAAGTTATTCCTTAATTCATTTTATAACCGATGAATACATTTTATGGATATAAATGTAAACAGACTTTTGTCTCCATTTTGATTTTGAGTGAATATATAATTTCCGATATTATGTTGTTCAGACTGTAGTGCGTGAAATGAATCGCGTAGGAATGATTGTTGATATATCTCACGTTTCACATCAAACTATGCTCGATGCGCTGCGCATAACCCAGGCTCCAGTCATCTTCAGTCACTCGGCTGCTTACAATGTTTGTCCTGCGACAAGAAATGTCAAGAATGATGTTCTTAATCTACTGGTAGGCTGTCATACTAGGCTTTTACTTTCGATCGGATATGTTTCAATGACCAAAGCTTATGATTAGACATTGAAAAAGCTTATGGTTTTTGACATTTAAAATAATTAACAAATAAGCTAAATCTCTAACATTGCGATTCAAGACTTCAACTTATATTTGGCAATAAGACTGTGTCTTGGACTCTCTATTTGTATTGTATTTGAGTCCGCGGAATTAAGTCAAATAGAAATATATATCTGAGAATGTTTATTTTTAATTTTAATCTTTGTTCGTTTTAAGTGTTTCTGAGTGGAATTAGAATAAATCTGTATCCACTATCATCATTATAAGATAATCTTATATATTTGTGAAATTAAATTTTCTTTCTTTGCATAGAAAGAAAATGGCGGGGTAATTATGGTAAATTTCTTCAACAATTTCGTGACGTGTCGAGATGACGCCACTGTCGATGACGTTGCAAGTTAGCGCTCGATCTATTGTAGGCTAGGGAGTGAGGGACAGTAGTGAATGTTTAAAAAATCTCAAGCTGAATCACTTTTCTAGCTAAATCACTCAATATTTTCTTACTACTGGATTAATTTCGCCTGAATTTTTAATGTTTTGAATTTTTAATAACATTTACTTTAATGTAAATTTAAATAGGCTTACCAACATTTTTATTGTCATTCTGTACAATGTGTAGACAATCAACAACATTATATATATTTTGGGATCAAATTTTTATGATAAATCATTTTCTAAAACTTTATGTTTATGGTTAATTTTTTTACTGTAAGATTAAATCAGCTCTGAGGGACGAAGTTCATAGGCCATATGTATAATAAGAATATGATAAGTACTATATTTACAGTTTCTATTTTTCATAATTGTCCTTGTTCTTTATAGTGGATCAAAGGGGCGGGGCTGGCTAGATTACAATACCTCTCTACAGACGTTTAACTAGCAAAGTTGTAAATAAAAAGTTAACTTGAATTTATGCATAGATCACATAAACTACATAAAGGAATTGATAGGAGCTGATCATGTTGGTCTTGGCAGTGATTTTGATGGTGTAGATAAGTAATTGACTTTATTCTTACTCATTTGTTTTACTAAATAACCACTAAATGAGCTATGATTATGCCACAATTAGTAAATCATTTTGCATTAATTATGTAAATTCAATTTGGAATATAATGTATTCTTTTTAAATATTTTAAGAAATTTTTATTTATTTTATTTTAAATAAGGCCTACATCACATTTTGATTCCATATATTACAAATTATAGATAACAAATCACACTGTTTTTATCAAGGTAACGATGCGCTCCGTTTATCTAATTACAAACGAGTCACTTAATTCTAATTTCTTTATGCAAGTATATTTGGAAATTACACACAATTTTGATAAACACTTCATATAGATAGTTTACATTCATTTTTCTTACAATAAATTGACAATGAAATTAAAAGAAGACATTTATTTAAAATATGGAAATGTGCAATATATCAAATTATTTGTGTATTGAATATAACCTTGATGTTGCTTAAGATGATTATCTTTATTACCTTGTTCTAGCCTAAAAACTAATCATAATCTTATTCTTATCTTAATGATCTATGCGTTGTATACACGATAATATATTTTTTAACAATTGTTAGTAATAGTATAGATATCTGTAATAATGTGTATAAAATTATTTGTAATTTGAGGAAACATGTTTTTGATCTTCTTTAGACTTCCCGTTGATCTGGAGGATGTTTCGAAATATCCCAATTTATTTCTAAAGTTGAGTCAACGCGGATAGTCTGACGATGAATTGAAAAAGCTCGCGGGTGGCAACATTCTCAGAGTCTTCGCAGAAGCTGAAAAGGTCCGATGAAATATATATTTATTTAAATTTGAAACAGTGTTTCATATTTCCCCCGTTGATCCTGGAATCAATTCTGTTTTTTTTTATCCCCCAAGCGCTCCTAGTTCTAATTAATCTTTACAAGCACTTGGAATAATTAATTTTTCCCACGATATTTACATAAGTAACAAAAATGCATGCTTAAAAAAGAACTTTGTTGAAATTTTAAGAAGAAAGTATCTCAAGCTAATTTTATTTCTTGTTGATTGTGTGATTATATATAAGTTTGTGGCCCCTTTGTTTTTCTTGCAACCAATGGGTCACTGTTTAGAAAAGGTTGAGAATCGCTGAACTAAACTATAACCACTAGAAATAGATAGAAAGGATATAGAAATATAATGAAGACGGATGTTTATACAAAATTAGTGCATATATATTAACTTATTTATACTGAATATTTTAATATTAATATTATTAGTATAATTATCCTGCAGTTGGTAGTCTATATTGAACTGTAGAGTGTTTAACTAGATGAATAATAAATGGTAATAATTTTTTATTTCATCGTAAGAGGTTGATACAAGTAGGCCTACAAAGAATAAATTTGAGAAAAGAACTCAATTGCTGCAACTGAAAGTTAATACAACATTTATATAAACTTAATTATAGACAGAATCTAATTTTAAAGACTAAAACCAATTTAATTCAATCATTTAAATTAGGTTATTATAATAATTATTTGGTTATTATTATTTGGTTGTTATTATTATGTTAGTATTATTATATTTATTATTTCTATTCGGATTTCGCTTCACATATTGTTGACATAACTTTCAGATAAGTCGAGAGTTAATGGAAACTATGACACCGAGAGAAGAAATTATCTCAAGAGAAGCTATTAAGGGTGAAACATGCAGATCTGCGCATCCTAAGAATCTGTAATAATAGTGTAATTTAACCAAGTAAAGAATATTTGTTAAGGAACTGATTTTGAATAGTTCCTCCATATATTTATGTTTCTTGATATACATTGAGTAGAAATCCTTGGATCAAGTTGGATGAACAATCCTTTGATGAATTTTCCATTGAAGAACAGCTACAAAATCGTGAAGTTACTGTTCATCTTGGAATCCATTCCGATTTCTATGTGAAAACAATGGATATGAGATTTCATAAGTAAATTACCATTAAATGCTCTAGTCACTCTAGTGGAATCAGCTTGTAACGTAGGCTTAATCTACTGAATTTACTGACGTTATATATGCATGTATGTTAATAGATAAATCACTGCACAAATAGTTACAGAATTAAAAACATTTAGGCTTATAATACATTTATATTATATTTTTATTAGGCTTTTCTGATCATTTCAAACTTATCTATAGCATTGTCGGTGAGGCAGTTATTTAAAGCCCTTAATTAAATGTTGAACAAAAATAAACATAAATTTCAAAATAATTACTAAATATGATTTTAATCTGTGGAGCCTTCTATTTAAATTGCAATCGGCCCTTAATTAAAATAATTTTTACGTTTTACAGTGCGCATACCTCAAGGTCTTCAAATTATATCTTATTAAAAGTAAGACAATTTATTTTAGGCCTACATGATTATTATATAACACTATATATTAAACAAGTCAATTTTTGTAAGAGGCGTCAAATTCTAAGGGTTATGATAGATTATGAAAGTAAAATATGATGCACTATCTTTAAAATGGAACAAAGTTAATTGTCGTTATAATAACTGTAACAGCCGATAAAAGTTATAATAATTACAAAACGCCTGCAACAACTGTAGACCTAACGATAAATCATACAACGTTATCAAATGAGCACTTTGTATTTAATATAAATACTTTGATTAATTACTTGTTAATTACTTGTCTATATCAACTTGATCGCGTTCTTTGGATCGAACAACAACTATTACAGCACTGCATGTATGTACAACTATAATATTATCATACTATTACTAGTATGATAAGTAAAACTATAGTAAAACTATAATATTATCATACTACAGTATATACTATTATCATATTTTATGAAAATTTACATTTTTAAATTGAATTATAATTATTAATTATAATATTTGCCAATTTTTAAAATTGTTCACTATATCTGTAATATATTGTTAATTTCATATAAAGTAGCGCTATGTCATTTTTCTGTTATGTCCGATGATAAAAGAAAGACAGAAAGTGAGATAATTGTTTCATCTTCTATCGACAGACACACTATAACCAACAGAATGAAGGTCTCAATCGGGATCTTAACTGCCCTGGTTCTTCTACTGGGAATAGTAATTGGACTCTCGTTGGGAACTCCTGTGTCGAACAAAGGTTTGTTTAACACCAAGCGTTCAGGTCAACGCAGCATCGATGATCTGCTCTCGGAGATGCCTTTAATTGACGGGTAGGTTGGCCTATTATCAAAGTAGAATCTAATAGCTGCATGATGTATTTATTCATTAATATTTAAATTCAATTGATCAATAAATTGAATAATTTATCAGTGTGTTTGTTTTAGTTATAGAGCGATTATGTTAAAATGAGTAAATTCACTTTGCAATGTAATGCAAGACTTGCAAATAAAATATTTTGGGTGTTTAAACATTCCCTGAAATTTATTTTAAATTTGGTGTAGTTAAAGCAGTTATATACTCGAGGTTTCTTTTCTATATTTAGTCACAATGACCTGCCGTGGCAAATGTATACTAGAAAAAATAACAAGCTGGAAGACATTGATCTCAATGACTGGCCAGAAGTGCACACTGATATACCTCGTCTAAGAACAGGACGCGTTGGTGCCCAGGTGGACATTTCTATACAATGATCATTATTATGGCTTCTGTAAATCGGATAAATTAAATCTTTCCTCCGTTTTCTTCCCATCAGGCATTGGTGGTCAGAAGACGAGATAGGCCTGGTCACTTAGCAAAATGCATTTAAATGAAATAAAAAATGTTTTTAAGGATCCATTTTTTATATTAAAATATATTTAGAACCTAGGCGTCATTGCTTTCTATGATTCTAAAAAAATTGGGAAAATGAATTTTTGTGGTAAAATTATCGATAAATTTCTCAGATAATATTTTATGAAATTGAAATGCTAATTTCAAGAAATTTAGTGAGAGGTAGTTTAATACCATTTACATAAATATTGTAAGTAACTGACTATGTATTTTTTTTATTTTCTTGATCAATAAATGTTATCAGATTAGAATCTAAGATTTTAGAATATAGGAAAGAATATTTTTAAAAAAATTTCATTTTTCATTTAACATTTTTAATTCATAGAATAAAAGCTTAAATGCGAAAAAACATCTCAGTCGTTGTTTATTTTCAATTTAGTTGAAAACATATAAAAAACTCATAAATTTTTGACCATGTTGAATATATTAAGAGTCAGGATATAGAAAAACTATTGCAGTATTTCAAGACAAGAAAGAAACCTTCTAATCTGCCTCAAATATAAATTTAAAGCTTAGAGAAGGACGACATTTAATCAAGTTATCTAATCTCAAAAACATAATGAGAAAAACAGTGGCGCGCCTCGTGTTGTATCACTGTTTTGTTTTCTATTTTTGACACGGTACAAAGTTTTGGGCGCTATACGTCAGTTGTAATACGCAATACAAGGATGCGGTGAGAGCTTGCTTTGACCAGGCTGACGTCATCAGACGTTACGTAGACAAGTATCCAGAAACGTTTCAATTTGCAACGTCAGTAGCAGGCTAGTACAGTTAATTGAAGAGTAATTAATAATTTAAGAACAAATTAATTTTAGTTTTAATCGAAGTAACTAATTTTTAATAAATCATTCTTATAGCGAATTTTCTGTCTCGCTAAAAGCAGATGAAAAAGTTGAGCTATCATAAATATGTTCCAACAGAATTTAGGTACTATAACTGAAATTAGATAAGCATTTTTCTGTCAATTTTTAATTAAGCTAAAATGTTAACTATTACTAAATTCTATTTTTCAGAGATCTGGAAGGCATTTAATAACAGCAAGATAGCAAGCCTTATAGGTATGGAAGGTGGCCACTGCATGGACAGCAGTATTGCCACACTGCGCATGTTCTATGATGTTGGGGTTCGATATATGACTTTGACACACAACTGCAATACGCCTTGGTAAAGGGTGACATACTTTAAAATTATTATATGCAAGAGAGCTTCTGATTATCGTCGCCTATTTAAATATTCAGCACTGCCTAAATAGGCGTTGCCCTGTATCACAGTCCTTGAGGGAGTTTTATTTCCAAAACAACTGTTATTGAAAATTATAACAATTTCAAATTTAATACGTACTATGTAGTAAGTTTTCTTACATTTATTTTCTTATTCTTTAATACTTAATTCTATTATGATAATATCGTAATAGAATCATAGTTCATATTTTCTGAAACTTAATTTGCAAAAGCGTACAGTAATATAAATTTAGCAAATATGCCTACAATTAATTAAAATAGATATAACTTTTATCACGTAAATTAAATTACAGCTCCCTGTACCAGTATAATATATAACAAGAAACACGTAAAGAATTTCATATTTCTATATAATGCAGTTAACATAATAATAGGTTTAGATCAAATTTATTTATGTGCAATATATGGATTTTTATCGTGTATTAATCTAGGGGTGAGCAGTCTGGTGCAGACGCAAACACTACTATAGTTCATACTGGACTCACAGATTTTGGAAAAGTACGTCTGCACTTACTTGTTGTTATTAAAATTATTTCCATGTGATGAATTACTAATGATATTTGTGATAAATCTTTGAAATACAAAAATATTTGTTGAATATATGCACAGTTATAGATATATTCTACATTATTGAACAATAATTTTCACAGTTTGACTAAAAAACTGAAAATACTTGCAGTTTTTTTAAAGAGCAATAATTCTTTTAATCTCGACTTTATTTTTAAAGAATTTTAATTGTAAATACAGTTCGAATTTCATGCTATTTATTTCAGATAGTAGTGCACGAAATGAATCGCCTAGGAATGCTTATTGATCTCTCTCACGTGTCACATAAAACTATGGTCGATGCTCTGACCATCACCCGATCTCCTGTTATCTTCAGTCACTCGAGCGCCTTCGATCTTTGTCCCATATACAGAAATGTTCAAGACGATATCCTTCAACTAACGGTATATGTAAATTATTGATTTCTTTACGATTAAAAGACCTTGAAATCCGTTTCGGATACATTTAAATTACTTTAAGTATATGTTTTGTAACATTTAGTAATCAGAAAGAGTAATTAATTAGTTTATTTTTTTTTATCAGAAACTAAATGGCGGAGTTGTAATGGTGAATTTCTATAACAACTTTGTGACGTGTCGCAACGATGCTACGCTCATTGATGTAGCAGGTTAGCCTAAGTAACAACTAGCTTACTTGAAGTTACTGCAAGCAAGATTATTATTATTGTAATAGATTATTCCCTGGAAAATATCAAATAGAATTTTTAGTATTTGAGGAGATTTCAGGAGTTAAGTATCAAACCAAGTTTTTTGATGTTAGATAAAATAACTCTGTAGTTTAACTTACATTTTTACTTGATAAATTAGATTGGATTTATCTAGTAGTAAATAAAAAAAAGAGAATAAATAGCCTTTCTTCATTCGTGCTAAACTCTGAATGAGGTTTCTATGGATATAATAGATTTAAAACTGGCTGCAGTGGCAGCAGTGCGCGCATGAGAAATTGATGTTTCTATTATTGCACTTTCTATTTAAGTAAGGTAGGGAAATTTCATTAAACAAATGAAAGAGATACTAAAGCTAGTAACATTACAACACTAGCTTTTATTAGAAATTTTTCTAGTTTGCATAATTTTAAAAGGATGCTTACTAATTAATAATGCACAATTGTCCCAGATGAATAAAAGATGCAGAAGCGAATTTAATTGAACGCAAAGTATGTTTCCTTATCACTGCTTCATAAGCATAATTTTTCTATAAATAATTTTACAATAATAGATTAGATTTATTTATAGAAAAAATATGCTTCTTCAGAATATTCATTGAAGCTCTTGAATGATATACCATGCAAAGTTATCTAAGAAGCAACTATATTATTATAGAAAATTTTCGAAGTGAGCAAATCGTAAATTATAAAAGCAAACCAATGTCATCATAAATTTTGTCATTGTCATTTTAATTTAGTTTACCACAGCAAATAATGTATACAGTCTTTAAGTTGATATTATTTATAGCAGTGTTGTTTGAATTACGGAGGGACCTGGAGAGAACTCGCACCTTTTTTGACTGTCAATTCGCAAAGTTACTGAAAAATCTGTCCCCTTCATATGTTTTCAGTGATTTCTTAAAACCAGTCTTATACTGTTCTCAATTTTTTTAGTAAAATATTTATAATACTTCTTAATTATTTTATAAACGTCAATTGTCTAAGAATTGTATAATATTTTCATGTTATTTTTAAAATATACGATAATAATATATTTAATAGTTAATCATAATTAATAGCAACGACAATTTGTTGACAGACAAACATACAAACCAGTAAATGTAATGGAATACAAAACAATTTATATAATAATTTGTGCTTATTTACGCTCATGTTGTGTACATTTATTTAAAATTAAGGTAATCTGGGCAATTCGTAATTACTGGTAATGATAATAATAATAATTTTATTTTGGATTAAATCAAATAATGAGTTGCCTCAATTTTTTATTCCTAGATCACATACAATATATAAAAGATTTGATTGGAGTAGATCATGTTGGAATTGGTGGTGACTACGATGGTGTTTCAAGGTAATTAAATTTTATCAAGTTCACAAATTATTGTCAATTTGATTGAAAAAATACTTAAAATTTGTTGTTGGTCTACAAGAAATTACGAAAATGTTGATAATATAAAACCCAAAGTCAATTGTAAGTAGAATTAGAAACAGTTGATTTTTTTGTAGGAACTGTAGGCCTTACATAAATTTTGAACGTTTTTGAAGAATACAAATATTTGAAAATCAAGAGCTTTTCTAAGTTGCAACACTTTATACTTTTGGCAATTCTTTAGTTTTCAATGATTTACTTACGAGATTCTGAAAACAGGTCTATGCGACGAGTATGAGTGAATTTGTATGGAAGGTTGAGTTATTCCTATTAATTGGTTGATTCATTTATTTCACGAGGCTTTTAAGTCTAACGAAATACACTGTAATTTGCCCTCAGAAATATGATTTGTATTTTTTCACTTTCTTAGAACCCCTGTTGGCTTGGAGGATGTTTCAAAATACCCCGCATTGCTTCTGCATTTGCAAACTCGCGGATGGTCTGATGTTGATTTGAAAAAGCTTGCGGGTGGTAACCTTCTCAGAGTTTTCGAGAGAGCTGAACAGGTATAGCAATTTTATATGTATTGACGATCTTTTAAAATCATTTACTTATTTAAAACAAATATAACTTAGATAAAATCCAACTGTACACTCATCCTATATGTTCAGCTATATACGCCTCTGGATAATGCTTTTTATGTTTTGATTAATAATATTTTTTGAGTTCTTTATTTTGACCCATTTAAATTGATACAGGTTTGAGTTTTGATTCGTATAAGCATAAATGATATCAAATCGAATCATAATCTTTTATGTTGAT
>JAQIXG010006537.1:0-10221 GCA_034700105.1 Oconnorella tubifera
TACTAACAAATTAATTCACTATTGAATTGCACGGGGACTCTATCCACATGTATCAAAGAATAATCTTTTAAAAAAGTAAATATTTTATGCAATAATATGTAATAATATAGTGTTGTTTATAGAAAAATATTTTTTTAAAAAGTTACTAGTGTGAGCACTAGAACATTAAAACAGTAATACTATTATAAAATGAATTTAAGCGATGTACTAACTAATTGAGCTTTTAGAATTGTCTGCCTCAGTGTACTACTATTATTATAACAAAAACGTATATGTCTAACTAATTGGGAACAATGAACATAATTATTAACATTAGCTTGAAAACTTTTAAGTTCTGGAACTTTTCAAAAAATTCAAATATCCTATTGATACGGAACGAAATCAACACGAAATTATAAAAAGTTAACTATGTCGACTAAATCAACAGCTGTAGAGTTACGTAGGTATCATTTAACAGGGTTTTTGCCAGAAGAAATTTCACGGCAGGATTATTAGTCAACTAAAAAGCATGGTTGACATTTCTGCTCAACATGTCACTATAGAAACATACATAATTACTCCAAATGTGATATTTTCATTGCGGTATAATTGCGATCTTTCACAATTAATATTTTGTCACCCGAATTTTTTTTTCATTTGGTATACTAGTTTTTTCAGCTTAAATATATATAGATATGCATTAAAATGACTTTAATGTACAAAATATTGTATTTTATGTTCCTTTGCATGTATTTTAATTAAAATATACAGTTTTTGAATTAATTTCTGATAATTATCTCTCAATTATATCTGATCTTAATTTTACCAATTTCTTCATTGAAATATTTTCTCGTTTTTGTGATGATATTAAAAATATTGTGTTATATTTTTTGTTGTATTTTTATGGTCTACAGAAAAAACAGTTTAGATCTTTAAATTATTATCTTTGATTACAGATACATCAGCAAGCATATTTGTAGTGGTATATAACGAAGCCAATATTTAAAATATTATTAAGCCGATGTAAATCGTAAAATTAAAATTATATTTATGTTATATGAATGTGAACATAAAATATAAATTTGAATATGAACGTTGAAATTAAACTATGATATTAAGCCTGAAATTAAATTATTATTTGAATATCAATACGAATATTATCACTTCATATTCAGTGCATCTTTGACAAAAATTCATTGTAAACTTTTAATCTTTTTGATTAAATTGATTCCTTGCATCCAAATTAAATGTCAATGTGGGACTCTCAGTAAACAAAACCTGAGAAAATCATCCTGAAAATGATTCTAATTAATCAAACACGAGTGTGTTTACCTCGCGGTCATAACGTTAATGAAATTACTGATTAAATTAACCATGCAATCAAGACTGTCTTCCGGCCACAGCTCGCTAAGTTCAGACAATGTTAAATGAGATACTCTAAATCCTTTGCGGTCAAGCTGTGATAATGATTCTCAGCTGCGAGCCATTTGTCAAAACAGATCGCAGCCCAGCTGTAGCATATACCTCATCATGTTATAATACATGATACAAAAGTGAATTAAAGAGATCACTAAGTTGATGCCAATGTTATAAAGAATGACTTACACATATGCAAGAACAATATGGGTTGACTCAATCCAGGGATTAACCTGGACTCCCTGGATATCTATCCTTCGCTGCTTTCGGGCTGCAGCTTGGGCGTCGCGTGTCGTTCGCACTCGAGATTCCAGCAGAGCCAAGCAACGAGACGATGCGAGCAGAGCGCTCGGTTTATTTTCCGATAAAGAATAATAAATGTCGCACGCGTGCTGCGGTAACTGCAGTCGTGAAAGACTGAAGCCGCCGTAGTGAGTGTCCTGGTATTTCAAGCGATAGTACAGTATAGAGTAAATAGACAATTTAAAGGGATAAATATGTGACTATATATGGATTTCATTAATCGTGGATTTTATTATGATTTTATATTAGTAGTAATTGTATATAATATTATGTAAGTGTAGGATATTAGTAGTCAGAATGAAAGAGTAGTTTCTTATTAAATCTTTAGTTTTTAATCACGTTTACGTATAGATATATATTAGAAAGTAACTGATTTGTCGAAAATTTATTGGTAATTTGAGAATTAAGAAGTAATAGATATAATAGAAAGATACATTCTAAATAATGCATAAGTTTCAAATTCAGCATACGACATTATAGTTTATTTAATTTGCGAGCATTGTAACTTAATAATTCAGTGTATATACTACAGATGATTGTTCATATAATATATGTATGTATCCTGGTACTATAGATGAATAATTGTATTGTCAATATTTTCAATTGATCTGTACCTAATTATAACAATTACATATAAGATATACATGAGCTTTATTTCAATACATACAATCATAAAAAGGAAAAAGTAGACTTAAAGTATTACTAGGAAAAATGTGATATATAAAATTTGCTCAATCCTTCTGCGGGAGTATATATCTGTGATGGAATTGAATGCAGCATATAATTAATGTTTTTTTTTGCTCAAATTTACTGAAATCATTATGCGACGTGGATTTAGAATATTGCTCATAATAAGCTCTATAGCGGGCGTGTATATCATCACTACCGTTATCCTTCATACTATGCTTAATGTCAAGTCCAATGATGAGCAGGACACCCAAAAGAAAACACTCCGAGATTTACACAATCAGAAAGTTAACGTGGATATGTATGCAAAAACTGATGATACTTTTGAAATTGCGTTATTGAAAGAAAATTATAACCATTCTTTAGATTCTATTGCATCCTGTAGTCCAAGTATGGTTTTTAGTAATAAAATGAATCGTTCAAAATTATATTTATCAGTTGACGATTTAAGTCAGCAAAATAAATATTCCGTCAATTCAAAAACAAATATATTTAAAAATTGGAAAAATATAGATCGATCCGGAAATAATCCGGAAATTAAACGCGCCAAGATGGATTATAAATTTCCAATCTTACCGAATTGCGAAACCGAGAAAAAATCAATCCAAGGATTTAAACGCCTAGTTGACCACTATCTGTTCTCGGCTTACTACGATGATCGATTGACTGAAAATAATATGCAGAATTCCGAATCGTGGAAGAAGGATAATTTTGTGTATTCTCAAAATGTAAGACTTGAGACGATTTTTGACAATAAACGAGAGAAAGAAAATGATAATCGACATCTCCATAATATTAGAAAACATAATAGCGTTCGACAGCTACATAACTGGGTATTGCGAAATAATGAATCAGATTGGCAGAAGAAAAAACAACCTGAGTATTTATATAAATATTCGGATGACCAAAGTCACCAAGAATACTTTGAAAAGACAAAGCCGCGACCTGTTGTTCGTATAATCGCACTGCTTCAAAGATCATCTGTATCTTCACATTCAACCGAAGCTCATCGTTTCTTTTGCCATATTCCCATCAGTTCTGCATTTTCTCCACTCCCACAAACAGTTGGTCAATCTCACAACGACTCTCAGCTCAATGCCTGGCTTGATAGAAATTCAATTAAAGTTACTGCTGATCAATACGAAATGTGCGAGAACCATGGGAAGAAATACGGCGGATGGATTCTATCCTGCGAGATTCCACTGGTATTACTCGACCAGCAACCGTGTGTAGTCTACGTATCTACCCTTTATGAATCTCCTGTTTTAATTCAAGTTTATCGAACAAGTCCAGACGTAGATAGAATGGACTTTGCACTATGCATTCCCCCTTTATTTGGGCGAGTCGATCCACGAACCCTGAGTGAATTTATCGAGCTCAATCGTCTGCTTGGAGTCAACCACATCACGCTGTATTCTGGCGAACCGCTGGATAGTTCACTTATACCGATAGTGCTCTATTATACCCGTGCTGGCGTTATAAATGTGATTCCTTGGAACATTCCTGTTTCGAATATCGACGTGTGGTACAACGGACAACTACTGGCCATCAACGACTGCCTCTATCGCAACATGCATGCAGCCAGACTGGTGGCCTTTCATGATCTCGACGAATTCATCGTTCCTAGTTCTTCGCTAACTTGGAGTGAGATGATAAAGGACTTGGAAATTGATGGTATAAACACGAGCAACCACTGTGGATATACTTTTAAAAGTGCCTTTTTTGCTCCACCAATGTCACCTTCTTCGGATGTTATTGTGTCTGGTGGAGTAGTAACTTACGACATCGAATCAACGTTTAGGACTAAAACATTTAGTGGTGTAAGATCAAAGGTGATGGTATCTCCACGTGATATTTTTGAGTTGGGAATACATCACGTAAGCAGACAGATAGATATAGCACGATGCGCTCGAGTTTTGCAGGTCAATCCTGTTATTGCGTATATACATCATTACAGACACTGTTTGAGAGATTTTGATGTAAAAATGAATTGTAAGGTAATATGTAGAGATGACACGTTGTTAAAGTATATTCCAAGTGCTCGGAAAAGCACGCGTGTTGCACTGAAAATTGCTTATCAACATTATAAAAATAAATGGATTAAATAGAAGAATGAGATCATTATCAGTTATACAGTAGCAGTTAGAGAACAGTAATTAAATATAAAAACAATCTCTAATGTCTAATACAAGTTGGATAGATTTTTTGCTTGTTCGACTTGGCTTGTAGATTATTTCTCAGTTTCAGTGTAGCATTCATTAGATTTACCTTCTAAACGTTACTTAGCTTTTATATGAATTAAACGTTAATAATTATGCATCATAATTCTCAGACGAAACAACTGAGGATTACTTTCAACTATAGGTGCTATCGAAATTTTTAAAATGCTGTGATAATAAATCTATTATAACAATTTGAAGCAAAATATCTCATTGCATATTTCTATTCAATGAAACACTGTATATATTGTATATATTGGCTTACTGTATATATTATTTTTATTAAATGGAATATTATCCATTCGATTTCATTACATTATTTCGTTACTATTGAATCAAATATTGTAGTAGCATTTACTCGACTTTTCTTTATCTTTACAAAATTACAGCGTATGTAAAATTTATTATGATAAGAGTTATATGGAAAGAACAAAATAACCTATTGTAGACTTCAGTGTAGCAGACCAGAAGAGTACAAAATGTCGATAGACCTAATGTTAATAGACCAAATGTCATTAAACCAAAATTTTGAATCAAAATCAGTTTGAACTTTTTCATCATTATAATGAAAGATGTAGAGATAAGTTATTTTCAAATTCATTCGTCATTTAAACTATATACTAATTAAATTCTAAAAATATATCCTTAGTATTACAAAATCAAACAAAAAGTTAGATACGCTTTAAACTGCTGTAATAGTTTGTAATACAATAATATTAATTAGGGTCTTTTCAAAAGAGCTTATTATCTTTCAGAGATCAATTTAAAGATCACACGATGTTTGATTTCTTGGCGGAGCTCAAGATAGCCGAGGGGTAACTGAAGACACTGACACAACCCCCTGTTCCATCGCATCTCATCCCGTGAGGACAACAATGCTGCAGATCTGCGCAACAAGTCGCCTGAAATAATCAAACAAATCAATCATAGATCTATTCCAATATATAACTATAACAATATCATTAGAACAAATATAGAACAAAGATATTTAAATAATTAAAATCTGAATAATACCATATCAAGAAAATCAACCATAAATCGATTTGAAGATATAATGTAAAGAAAATTATAACGATATGATTAAAACAATAGAACAAAAACACTTGGATATGTAAATTTATTTCAATATTCAGTGCAAGCAATGATATCCATACAAAACAGTCACAAATACATTAACCCGAGAAAACGGCCCCGTCAATTCATTCAAAAACCCTAACTAAGCCTAAATTTAACCTTAAGCCAAGAACTAAGCCTACTTTCAAACCTAACCCTAACCCAAATCTTAACTTCAACGCTATTCCTATGAATTAATAGTCGGGGCCCATTTGCCGGGGCCGTTTAGACGGGTCATGGTAAGCAATATTGTTAAAAAATGATTACAGTAATAGAACAAAGACGCTTGGTTATAATAAGTCTGAATAATACCTGTTAGGCCCAGTAGCTAGATTTTATTTTTTTTACTATAATCATTTGTAACAATCGACATATATGAAATTATGTACATACATCAGTATGCAAAAATATAAAGCAAATTGTCAATTAATCAAATAATTTTATTATAGCGAAATATTATAATAATTATATTTATAAATTAAATTAAAAATAATAAAAAACAATTGACAATTATAACATATTTTAAAATAACATCGCATGAGCTTCATTGATCATTAGCAAACCGTATTACTTCTGCTCATAGAGTATTCAATACTGAAACTCCAAACTTGAAATCATTATTTCTAATTGTCCGAAATACATTATTTTTCATTTCAACTCTACGTTATTTTAAAGTATAAAATTAGTATTATTCTTAAACAAATAATTTATTAGCAAAGTAAAGTCCCCTTACTCCAACCAGAGGACAGCAACCGTAGGTTCCTCCACCCATGGAGCAACAAGTATTATCTCCTGGACAGCTGCTACCGTCTGGACAAATGGTATTATCATTCATATCGACGTCATCATGACTTATTTCAAATTTAAGTCTTGTCGCTCCATCTATCGAATCGATGATAGAAATCAATACGAAAAGCAAGAACACAGCGCGAATGGTGGATTCCATCTGAATTAATAATAATTATTAATCAATCATTTAAGAAATTTGCTTTTTGCGGGGGTGGGAGGTGCAAAAAAGATATGTCGTAAAAATGGATCTCTTAAATTGTTATATTTATCGATTATTTACATAAAGTAAGCTGTTGCCGATCAGGCATTCTAAAAGTCTGACTTCGTGTTATCATTTTTAATGGTGGGAGGCGGGGTATTGAAATAAATGTGGATGCGATGTTGCCCTAAAAAATTCATAACTTGAGCTTTAAAACGAAACATGAGTAGAACGCCGCACCAATAGCGATTATCAAATATTCTCTGATATAATTATGCTAGTTATTTATTCAGAGATCTCTTTTATACTTTAGCTCATTATGTAAGACTTGCAGTATAATAATTCAAGTACATATTTGAATGATTGTAAATAGTAAATTATTAGCACAAATCTTTAAATTATTCATTTATGCAGCTCTTTCATCCAGAACTATCACGCCTCTCCCTTCTCTCCACCAACCTGCACTTGGCTATATCTTGCAAGGAATTAAATTTATTTAACTCTTTTAAATTAACAAACTTTCTGCAATCTTCATATTAGCTATTCTATTATACAAAATAAATATATACAGTGCAGCTTACTAAGAATCTACAGTATATAAACCTTAACAAGCTTGTTAATTAAGCTTGTTATTTATACAAATGAAATTATCGTTATAATAAGCCAGAAGAATAATTAATACCTTTATTGAGATCTTGTCGTATGGACAGCAGTGGTGCGAATGAATAACCGATTTGTCTGGTTTCACTTTAGACTGTAGGCTAGAGGCGACCAAAATTACAGGTAACACGTAACATAAATCACACAGAAAAGAAACTTATAAAAAACTTTTTTGTAGTTTGTACCTGGCTCAAATTCACGCGTCAAAGATTAGCAAAATTAGCAGATTATTCAAGGGATACATTCATTTTCAAGTAAATACAATGATGTTGAAGATAGATTTAGGTAAATACAGACAGTTAAATTAACTCAAATTTTCGTTTTTTATATTCAGAATTGAATCGGTGTTAGTTTTGCTCCTTGCAAGAGAGATGTGTTCAGGAAAAAAGTCTTGTTTGGTATGAGAACTTTATATACATTAAACGGCAAAACCCTACACATCATTTTTCTGAGAGAATAATAGGCCTATAGGCCTGTGCGTAAAGGTGTTTGAGGTTAATGAAGAGACAAATCAATTGCATATAAATTTATATCTTTTCTCACAGAAACTTGAAACTACTTAATATTATTTAACAAAAACAAAATATCGAAACAAATGATTGAAAATGGGGAAAAATATTTGTCGTGGGGACCCGGGGTTTTTACTGTGCTTTCAAAAGTTACTGTGAATATTGAACTAAAAACTTCATAAACTGTCTGGGCTAAAAGCACTTGGCTAAATATCTTAGCTCTATTATTTGATAACCAGGCCGTGAAAACTTATTGTGTGTTTAGTAACGTATGTCTAAACCGCGAACAAAAATGCGAGTATTATTTTACAATTTATTAATTGCCACCGTAAATTTTAAGAGTAAATAATAACACAACACTGAGCGTGAAAGTATATTTGAGTCAAATTACTTAATAAATGAAATTTTGGGAATGTATCTAATGAGATTGAATGCTTGATCATCACTTAAGACGATTTAAACTTATCATACATGGTTAAGAATAGAAATTTACCTTTTCCCCGCAGAATAGATACTGCTTGTGATATGTTATGGTTACCTAGACTAAGTCTAGACTAATATTATTCAGGTTTGGTTCTAGGTTACAGTTATATGTATAACATGTCCCCCCCCCCCCCGCTTCTCTTTAAAAAAGAAATTTATCAAAAATGACTGCAATTATTTTGAAACAAATGCAGGGTTATTTAGTCAGCATTACTCCACTGACCGATAAAAATGATTTCTTGCTTTCTATCAACTCAGATGCTTGTTGAGCATGCTTTGCTGACTATTTTAACTCAATTTGTTATTGAGTTAACATAATTATAATATCGTAATATCATCAAAAACTGTCCAGACAAATTGGCTAAAACGAGGGCTATGGTTATGCTTCGGTTACGGATCATAGCTTGGCTTTAAGTATGAGTAGGATTAAGTCTAGGACTAGAGTAAGGATGTCTAAATAAATTACAGGTTTAATATTTTCCAGTGCTATTGTTAGGTATCAAAATATAAAGCTCGCTTTTACAAATGTCCTGCAGCATAAAAAGTTATTGTCTAAAAGATTCGACAGTTAAAGAGCTAAATTACATATCTTTGACCCCCCCCATCCCCCACCATCCAACCACTATCAAGGATACATTAACCATAAGATTATTCGCTTAGGTTTTTCCTGTAGCACTTATGTGCGTTCTTCTATATTTAATGAAGGGGTTGAACTTTACGAGCATTAAGTTGACGACCGATACTTCTTTCCTATAGACACCGAGATCATTTCAATTATCCCTGGAGTAAGCGTCAGGGAATGTTTGGGATAAAACCTTAAAAGCTTACAGCTGGGTTTAGTTATGGAATCGTACGGGATGCAGAGTTAAAACTGGTGAAAAATTTCGAAAGAAAGATCATATTATAAATAATAAATGATTTAGAATTTATTAATATACACATTACTTGCTTTTAAAAATGTAAGAAAATGCGATATGTATCTGTGAAGAACAGTAGAAGGATCACTATGCCAATAGTTATCAGCATTGCCCCTGTAGCTTGTAGAATTGTCAACTGATTTCAGTTTAACTATTTAGTTATAACACAATATTACCTTTATTCGTGTTTTTGCTATACGTACTCGTCGTAACTGTAATATCGATAAATGCATCACAAGATATAATATTATGTATATTCATATTTCAATAATTTGTGATTGGAGATATTAAAAAAATCTCTGGTATCTGGAACAAAATCTTGAAAGAATTGAATTTGGAGTCTGATTAGCGAGAACTGGCCTATTTATTTAGTGAAAAATTTATGCATCAAGATTCGATACTATACTACTGTATAATCCAGAGTGTATACAGATTCAGCGAATGTATACCGATATCACTATTGGCATCCATCATGTATTAGACGCGACTACTTATATTGCATGACAATGTGCTTCCTTTTAGCTATATGAATAGGTTCGATAAACTTGAGCATTTTACAGATCTAGCTGATAGAGTTATTATATTGGATAATTTTTAAAAATGAATCTTTTCATAATTTAATTATAATCATCATTTGCAGAAGAATTAATTATTGTTCATATGTATTGAAGGTAAGTGATTTAATATTTCGATTTATTGTCTTTGAAGTTTAAAATAATTATAAATATTAAGGATTATCTAGATAGGAAATATCAGTGCTTTTTTGTGACGGTACGCGCCAGTACGGCGTACCGGCACCTTTTTCAAGTTATGAAAAATAAAATTGTTTGCTTTTTAGTGTTTTAATGTATTTTATTAATAATTTAATTTTAATATGATAAAATGTAATTTGAAATTTGAAAATTGCATCTATAACACTTAAATACCAATGGCAAAAATGGTCTACC
>JAQIXG010006538.1:0-10221 GCA_034700105.1 Oconnorella tubifera
AGTTATTAGCCCAATGGGGGAGGACAAGGGAAAACAGAGGGCATGGGATCAGATTGTGTGTGGGGTGGCGGCAGAAGAGCGGCAGAAGAAAGTAAGAAAGTCTTACTTTCGCCTGAAGTAAGACGAATGGTTTTATTAGCGTTGGCGATTCCATTGGAAATCTTAATTCTATAGCAATAATCCAAATCACTTGAGTAGCTATAAAAGAATACATTTAGTGTCAAGCAACAAGATCCAAATCTGTTGTATGGTAAATCTATGAATATCAACAATTAATAACATTGAGATCATTTGAGTAAACAAATTTAAGATGCATTTTTTATAACTTTGATTAACTGGCGAGAGAATATTATAATTTAGGAAGAAAGTTGTTTTTTGAAAAATATTCAAATAGTTATAATAATAAAAATAGAAAATTGCTTTTCATTTGTACTGTTTTAACTTATGGCTGCAATGAAAATATATTGCACATTATAAAGCACAATAAGTTGTCTAAAATCAAGTAATTCTGAGGTGCGGATTGAGCAAGTAAGCCCCTTTAAACAGATGAATTCAAGACCTTTCGCTTAGTAGTTTTATGGAGAAAGTCATCCCTTCCCACTCCCCTATAAATAAAAAATCTTTAGGCTGGAGACCAATTTATAAATATAACTTAATCTCTACCCAAATACATTAGTGAATAAAAATGAATAAAAATATAAAATAAATTGCCAAGGATTAAATTCTTAAACTAATAAAGTTTATTTTTAAGAGATAATAATAGTGTTAATCGATGATTTATGTGGGTAGACCTGTTTTATTAACTTACACATTAGTGACACTAAGTGTTCTGAAGACACTGTTTTATAACCTGTATAGTATATTTATTCATGCTGCATTTGTTATTAAATCAAATGGTTCAATAGTTAATGCTCAAAATAAAAAATATAAATATATAAACTATTTAGTAATCGTTCCCCATCATACGGAACAGAAATTGAATCAAAATTTGATACAAATGAGATTAAAATACTGAACTTTTACACAAAACAACAATCTGATCGTATTAGTAATTGGTTTCGATATGTAAATTTGATGTATCAAAAAAATAATGTCAAATCTTTGCATGAAAATTAATTTATAATTTTGATTGAGATAATAGTTATTATCACTCAATATATAACAATTTCTATATTGCGTTTCTATTGTCTATGTTTAATTGGTAGTAAGTGAATTATACAACAAACACTACAACATAAGAATAAAATAATAGTTAAACCAATCCATAACTTTCAGCATTCAGAAAAACAAAAATATTTACGCTATAAAAGCCAATATTATGCTTTTAAATTGGTAATGTCTAAATTTTATTAATTATTTATGAAATCATGCTAGAATTCTTATGTCATATGTCACTAAACTCATGTCACACAAAAATTAAATGAAAAATAATTTGTTTTTACACTTTTGTTAATTTCTATTTTGACTTTACTTGACTTTATGAATGTTGCTTAGAAGATTCCATTTCTAATCACGTGACTGTACTGGAGCGCGCCTCCGCCACGAGCAGCCATCTTTGTTATAGACTTACACGGTTCACCTTTTTTTAAAATGAAAGCAAGTTTTCCCTGAAAGACTATGCTACTAACATTTACTCCAGCTGACATCAAACTGTCTCCTATTGCTCCGTTGATATTGATTTGAGCATCGTCATGCGACACACCAACAAGTATTGATCCGATAGGTAACGCATTGATATAGTTCGCAAACTCTATTGCTATAGATATATTATAGGCATAATTACGATGCATATAGTTAAGGGACGTGCAGGCTACTCGATCTAGATGTACAGTATGAATGCCACGTAAAATTTGATTAGGGTCGTCAAATTGTACTGAAGCGCCGTTAAGCCAAATGGCGCTTAGTTGATCATTAAACTGTAGAATCTCGGCGTGTCCAACCGATTTCATCGTAACATTACACAAGCCTAAACACAACACGTAATAACGGAAAGAGTTCATAATTAATACTTAAATAAATGGACTTAATTTTAATGAATTAGAAAATATAAGTAAAAGAAGAAAATGAAGAGAACTATGTCATAGAAAATTCATTATTATTATGATTTATAGTAATTTAAATAGTTATTTATCCTGTTACATTAATTAATTAATTTTTTTACTAATGAATTTAGCTCACTGTTTAATTATAATTAGAGTTAAATGTAATTATAATTAATCTTATTAAATAAGTCTTATTTAGGTAGCACGTCAAAACAGACCATGACAAATAATTTTAGTTAATTTTAATGAATTAAATAGTTTTTAATAGAAATTTAATTGACTAACAAAATTAAATTTGTGTATTAATTTTAATATATTATTGAATTAATGACAATTTTTTAATTAATGTTGATTAATGTTCAATTAATTAAGAAAACAAATTATTTAAATTTAATGAATAATGATAGTTTATTACTTGATTTGTTTATTATATTTAACTATAGTAACTGTAATTATAATTAATCAATGAACGAAATTAATCAATAATTTTGTTAAAATAAGGCCTACCTTCCAGTGCTAAGTTATCCCAATATTATTCTTTTTAATGTTAATTATTTTACATATTAATCCTCTAGACAATAATACGAAAAGAAATGTTAGTATTAGTCCGCTTGTAAATTATCAAATATCTGTTTAAAATAATTACTATACAACAATGTGATAAATGAAGTGCGGGGAGAAGTACCCATAAATGAAATTCGGGGAGTTGTACCCTTAAACAAAGTGCAGGGACTTGTACCCTGGCGCGGCGCCACCATGGGAGCTGGGGGGAGACATATACCCACCAGTTTTTGAGATATCCCCCCTAGTAGTGTTCGTGACCCCCTCCCCCAGCAAGAATCGATTGAAATTTTATGCTGAAAGTCAGCCATTGAAAGATAGTAATAAGCAAAAAACAAAAAAAGCAAAAAAAAATGTCTTGACTTTCGAAATTAGCACGTGTGAGAAATAAAATGTGGTATGGACAAAGAAATAAAAAAAAACTTGTACTTGCACTTCATTTATGGGTACATCTCCCCGTACTTCATTTACGGGTACAACTCCCCGCACTTCATTTATGGGTACTTCTCCCCTAACTTCATTTACGGGTAGCTCTCCCCGCAATTTATTTACAGGTACAACTCCCCGCACTTTATTTATGGGTACATCTTCCCACACTCCATTTATGGGTACATAAATGAAGTGCGGGGAAATTAATTTTAAAAAAGTCATTAATCCAAAAGAATAGATTACTTTGGAAATTAGTCAATGTTCAATATTAAGTTTGTCCACCCTTGTGGGGGGGGGGTCAAAATTAGTTTAACCCCCCCCTAGTAGGGGGGTCAAACTTATTTTTGACCCCCCAGTTTTCAATTCGTGGCGCCGCGCCTGCAAAGTACTCGTAAATAAAGTGCGGGGAGATGTATCCATAAATGAAGTGCGTGGAGTTGTACCCATAAATGAAGTGCGGGGAGTTGTACCCATAAATAAAGTGCGGGGAAATGTAGCCATAAATAAAGTGCGGGGAGATGTACCCGTAAATGAAGTGCGGGGAGATGTAAAATTATTGATTAATCTCGTTCATTGATTAATTATAATTACAGTTACTGTAGTTAAATATAATAAACAAATCAAGTAATAAACTATCATTATTCATTAAATTTAAATAATTTGTTTTCTTAATTAATTGAACATTAATCAACCTTAATTAACTAATTTTTATATAGTGAACAAATCATCAGAGTTAGTTAACAGAGTTAACATATCAAAGTTAGTTAATAGAGTTAACATATCATCACAGTTAAAAGAATTATATTCACTAGGCACTCTATCCGATGTATCTTTCTTCCCAGCTTATAGTTTATTTTATTTTTTCTTTTATATACTGATGTATCCTTCTGACAGTCACAGTTTTTCAAAAATCTATTAAAATTATTGAAGAGATTGCAAGTAAAGAGCTGTGATCTTTCTGCTTGATATATATACTATAGTACCTCTAATATGCCCTCTCATAGCGCCTTCACATAGGGCCATCTGATAGTATTAGTATGCTATCATTGGGCCCTATGAGAGGGCCTTATCATAGTGCCATATCATAGGGCGGTCTCATAGGGCCCTTTAATACGATAGGGCCTTTAATACGGTCATATTTTGGGACTTACAAATAGATAATTATACCAAAGCCACAATTTCATATTAGTATTCATAAGTAATAAAATTATTAGTTAGCCAAAAAAATTGAATCTTATTTGATGTAAATATTTTATATAGGAATATAATTATGTTGACACTAACCAGGCGACGATGATGTCACTTTCTGTCAAATAAAAAACACAGCAGTATTAAAATATAACATCAAGTGAAACATCAGACACAACATCTAATATACAGTAGGCCTACAACTAAATAAAAGATCATGCATGGCAAAAGATTACAGTTTTACGCGTATTTAAAATTACTTTATTTTATTTTTGATAAAATATTATGTGACAGTCTAACAGGAGTACGGCTTTGAAAACATTGTAAAACATAAATAAGAAAACGTAGACCTATATAACAATAGGAAATTAGTGATTCCTAGTAGAAATAGGAATCACTAATAGGGATTAAGAGAGAAAGTAACACGTGACTTGACGAAATGGCTACAGTAAGTATGGCCTAAGCAGTATTTTTAATAGAAATAAATGATGAAATAAAGAAATAAATTGTCTAAAATTTACAATTATAAAATAGTATAAAATCTTGGTTAACGACATAGGCATATACATATCAGGCATATACATACAGGCATATACATACGACATAGACATATCTTGCACATTTTGACCTTGAACTTAATTTGTCATATGTAAACGTAATTTTTATTAATAACGATAAATGGATATCAACAAAGAATATCTAAATAACCTGGAATAAAGTGCAAGTATCTTTGACGAAAACGTCACGCGGTTCAGCCACATACTGTTCGCATATTTTGTCGTGATAAGCCTTCATATCTTGCAAATTTTGATTCTAACTTAATTTATCATATTTAAACTTTAATTTTTTTATTTTTAAAAATAAATATTAAAACAATTTTTTAAATAACCTGAAAGAGAGTGCAAGTCTCTTTGACTGAAAAGTTACACGGTTCAGCCACAAACTGTTCGCATATGCCCGTATTGAGATGGAAATTGAAGTAGACGCAACTGATGTTTTGTTTACAGTCCCAGGCGCACAGGACATTAGACATGACGCAGCCATCAGGCCCCGCCCCCATGGGCTGTAGCGTCTTACTAGGCTCATCATTAGCGCACAGATTCTCTCCGCTACGTGACGTCAGGTGTTTAAAATTATCTCGCGATGATGACGTCATTATGACGCAATAGACGACAAATAAGACGACGTAGCTTATATTTAGATACATCATTTCCTTATTTGATGAATATGTGGAACTGGGATAACGTATTTTAAAATGTTGGATTTCTATTACTAAAATGTTTGAAACTCTCATCAAGAATTTATACTAATAGACTAATAACGTTACTTAGCTGACGTTGACTCTAAGGAATGACAGTTAGATTAAAGCACCAGCAACAAAAAAATATATGTACTTTTACTTTCTACTGTTACAACTTGTTTGAACTTTAAGAACGAGGACCTGCCACCATAGCCCCCCTCCCCCTCATTGGATTTTTATAACAATTTGCAACATAAAATAAAGATCACAAAGCCTCCATCAAATGAGAATTGAAGAAAAAGAAAAACACTTTATCATATTGCTAATAAGCGAATGAGTAAAGATGGTCGACAAGGCCAAGAAGTGACATCACTGCATCGTGTCATATAAGACTGCAATGTCATGATTATTCTAATTGTTGATGTCACTCTTCGTTGCAAACAGATCAAAGCTACAGTCCAAAGTTAGATTTCTGTTGTTTAAATAATAAAAAATAATTGCCTAAGGAATGTCATTTAAACTGTTTTCAGGGGGGGGGGGGGTGGGGAGAAATTTTCATCCAAAAAAATCCTTAACTTAAAAACAGGCGATGACGATTTTTTTAAGTTATCCAGATCTTTTTCGTTCGTAATTGAACTTAGAACTTCTTGCAAATTAATAATTCGTCAAAAATTTCTACTATTTATAACACTGCAATATTACTCTTTCTAAATTATTATAATTCTCTCTAAATTTCATACAAAAAATATGTGAACATTACGATATGTGAACTTATCGAAATGATATTTTCTGATGGGACGGGGGGGGGGGTATGATGGCATTTAGCATAAAATTATCAAGAAGAGATGTAAAAAAATTATGGAAGATATTTTGTCCCACACCAAAATGACGTCCTTTAATTTAGTCTAACTTATGAGTAAGTCTATTATTATTGTACCATTAACAGGTGACAGGAATGCTACCGAAGTATCAAACTCATTTATTATTTACTTTATTATGTATATAACCACATAAAAAGAAATATATAGCAAAGCAATAATAACATTATTATATAAATCTAAAGCTAAACAAGGTCAGTCATCGACAGGTTCAACATTACACTTAATTGAGGCACATTACATGTAAATGCCGACATTCAAGCTGCTATTAACTTTATATATTATATGCAAAATTCAATCACTTATCAACATAAAATATAATAAAAAAAGATTATAAAAGTATTAAAACTAGTATTTTACTAGTTGTTCTATTCAAATGTTGTACACAATATATGAACATTACAAATTAATTCACAAGCAATTTTTTACAACTTGCTTTTCAATCGGGGGGGAGGGATTTTTAATAAAATTCTCTAAATATGTCAAAATATTTACTTTCCAAGATGATATCATTTCCCCATCCTACCCCCCCTCCCCCGCCCTAAAATTGCGTCTCTTGTACTAAAGTTGCTTTAATTCTTGCATTTTATTTAAGAAGTTGCAATAAAAAATTACATAAAATCTATAGAAATGATACTGCAGAAACGAGCTTATTATTTAGACAAAAACTCTTGGTTAAGTTCCTGCTATTCTTATTGCTTTATAACTTGTTTAATAACTAAAATATTCAAAATTCTTTCACGAAATTACACAAACTAGCAAAAATTGTTGTTATTATGCATTTTTATGCTGTGCGTTTATGTTTATAGGTCTTGAAATTGGACTATATACATGGGCATATCTAAGAACTTCCGACCCCCCCAACCCTCCTGACAAAATTGGAACTGAGGGGAGGGTCAAAATTCTACTCGCCCGGTGTTACAAAATGGAAGTGAAGGAGTCAAGTAGCAGAAGTGGAGGGTCTAACCTCCTCAATCCCCCCAACACTGCTGTACTGTACTATACCGGTATATCAGATGTTATTGAACCAATTACCTGTAAAATATCGATAATTGTTAAGCGTTCCTAAATAATATTTTGTCAGAGTATCATTTTGCAAAAAGACTCAATTATCAGAAAAAGAGCAACAACATCTTTCATTCAAAGAAACATTTAGAAGCAATCTCCAGAGCTATCTTATGTATCTGCATTCTCTCCTCACGCGATAATCTTGACATGCCTTTATCAATGGTCTTTCATATAATTCAGGCGTGTTCAAGACTTCTGTATCTCCCTCTCCAGTTTTTTCAGCAACATTCTCCATTGTACTTCTTGAATCAATTTGCATTCAACATATTTTAGATGATTTAATTCACCAGAAATTTTCAGTAATTTTTCCAGTTTCAATCCGTGACCCATTATTGAATCTAAAAAACGACTTTTTACTTGCGGTAAATCATTAACATTTACAGACATGACAGCATTTTCAGGATTATCAATAATCAAGTTTGACGTTTTGACGACTGTTGCATTATCAGTAAGCTCTAATGTTTCGTTACACAAATATCTACTTGAATGTCGTCGTTGTTTAGACCAGTAAGAACATCTTGAGATCGATATTAAGTAGAAGTAGTAGATTTTTTCAATAATATTTGCTGGATTCATAGGCGCCAACTTTTAATTTTTTGTGGCGTGCTGAGCAGGGGCGCCGCAAAGGTTTCCTGTTTGGGGATGGCGGGGGAAAGAAACGAAAAACAGATAAATTTTTATATGATGACTTTTTTGTCTTATTCAGCTTGTTGACAATTTTTTTTATGAGATGACTTTTTTTAGCTAATTTGGCCTAAATTTAGAGGTGATGACTGTTTGCATGACTGATTTTAAAGGTTCGATGTATGACATCATTGAGCAAATTGTGACGCAGGTGACGACCAGCACTGCGTTTGCAGGTCAAAGCATGGCAATTCAACTTGTCAACTGGTGCCCCACAGCAGCACTTATGGTGCATCACTTAGGGAGCCCCGAGTCGAAGGCTCATTGCAACTCTCAGCCAAGATATTTTTATGTGAAATAGTTACTAATTGTGGTGCTGAGCCCCCAACGTAATCGTTTGTGGGGTTCTCCAGCCCCGCAGCTCCCCCAGTTGTCGGCGCCTATGGCTAAACTCTCAAAAGGTTGCAATACCTCATGACAGAAATGCTTATTACATTGCAAACTTAGATTTTTTCTTAACTCATGTGAACCATGTCCAAAGAGTTTTGTAAATAATAGAATATAACGAAGATGTAGTACATGAAACTTGCTCATGTAGCTAATTAAACCAACTTTTACAAATTGATAATATTGATTTTATTTTAGTTTAGTATAGTTAGATTAATCAACTAGCTAGCTGGGCCAGTTTTGACTCGCTCATAAAAATTACTAACCCTGGGATTTATTGGTGAAAATAAAATTAGATCAAAATTGCTGACAACAAAATTATAACAAAGGTACTTCAGACCAATTTTATATTTCTACAGTCTTTTCCTAAATTTCATTTACTTCCATGGAGTGATTTTCATAAATACATAAGTCCTTAGGAGCTCAATTTCGCTCAGAGTTCTTGTATGAAAAATAACGGCATATACATTTAGACCTTTCTGGAATCAGAATTGGTTAACTCTTCTCAATTCCTATTAAAGATGGTATTTATACTGTATGGATCGTAAACAGTAAACAGTATAGACCCCAAACAGTATAGTCCCTATACGTTATGAGCCGTGTATAGTACGGACCTTGTACAGTACGGTGCTAATACAGTATGAACCATATACTCTATGAACGCTATACAGTATGGGCTCAGTTTCTTTCCTTATTGACTCCAGCCATAAGATTTCAATTATAAACGATGTGATATATTCGCAATGCTTCAGAAGACATTGAACCGGAGGCTAATCTTCTCTCCGAGGCTAGCTAGCTACCACTTGGCTACCACTCGCTAAAATAGGTCTTATGTAATTTTTTGCTAAATAAGGAGCGCCGTAAAAGTTTTCTGTGCTTGGAGGCAAAATGTGTTTTTTAAGGTCATGACATTTTTTAGCTTTTGAAAGTATTTTTGGGTTCGTTTAATTTATTCTTAAATCATTTTCTGAAATATGGCGAGGTTTAAGCGTAAGGCAAATTAAAATCGTTCTAACCTTTATCTGCATTAATTTTATTTTTCTATACATCATTTAAACAGAAATTGTTATATAGCCTTCCTTCTGAGAAGAAGGTATGTCTTCTGATCCTTCTCCCTGTTCCGGTATAACAAAATATTTCTTCCCTCGCAAAAAATATTTGTTTCCCCCAGAAAACATGTTTCTTCCGGGGGCAATTTTATAACCTAACCCTAACCCTAATGCACAAACTGATTAAGTAGATTATAATGAAATTGTTAATGGGGAAAGTAATATTTTTATCATTTATTTTATTTTTTATTAATTAATTATTCTAACTGAAATTAATGCGATCTCTTTTTCGATAAACCATTAATGTTATTATTTATATGTATTGTATTTAAAACAATCAGTGAGCTGTAATACCTTAACATTTTAAGCATGTGATTTATTTAAACAGTATCTAAGAATTCATTTTGCTTTAACATTGCGTAGTGAAAATATAGAGAGCCTATTAACTCTGCATCCTATTACTACCAGGATTGTTATTCAAGATTATTACAGGCCTACATTATTATACAGGTGTCACATTTTTTATTAAGAAATGAGAAAAGACATAATAATATAATATATATTAACAAATAACATAAAGTACAAATATTATGGTACATCATGATATGGTACAACAATGCGGTACAGTTAATGTTAGTAATATCTTCATGAAAGTTACTACATTAAATACATACAGAACAAAATTCACGATTCGG
>JAQIXG010006539.1:0-10220 GCA_034700105.1 Oconnorella tubifera
TACATTTATTTGACGATTTTGGGAAAATTTAACGAAAGAGCCCGACAGTCTAATGTTGAGCGTTTATTAGCCGGTCAAAGTCACCTACAATTATTTCTGCAGCGAGTTAATAAAACCGTTTCAGAGTTTAGAGGTAGAGAACGTTTCACAATGCGGCGAGTTATTCTTAAAGCCGGTTAAGTGCTTTCCCCCATGTTTTGAAGTCAATGTGGGTCAAACTAGTCAAGACTTCAAGCATGATAGAGAGCGATGGGGATGCTGAGTTTACAAGCTATGAAATTTGCAAGTTATGGAAAATGCAGGTAAAAGTGTCGCGATGGTATTTCAAGTAATAGAAATTCAAGTAAAGGTGTAGGGGCGGAAAAATGCAGAATGGAATGCAGATAATTTGCAGGTAATGCAAATTGCAAGTATTGTTAAATTTAAGTAACGGAAATTGTAAGTAATGGAAATGCAGGTAATGGAAAATCAAAATAATGCAACTTTGAAATAGTGCAAAATGCAGATAGTTAATATTGCAGGTAATGGACAGAAAATGTAGGCAAAAAAACAAATCAATGGTAGCAATATTTCATATTTTTATTAAAAATCTTTAAAAATAATTTGGTTTAATTATTAATGTTTTTTAATGTTATTAATTAGTAGGCATATTAAGAAAATATTATTCATTATTCGGCATTCTGTGATCATGTATGACCTGCCCTTAGTGTCACAACATACTCTATTTAATTTAATACAAAAAAATTAAGCATTGCTGTGCTTCTGTGCGTCTCTTTGTTCGGTTTAGGTTCATAATCTAGGTTTATTTGCTTCTCAAATGTTTATGCGTTTTGCGATTGTTTTCGATTTTTTTTCAATATCTGTTGATTCAGTTAAAAAATATTTATAGTTATTTAATAAAATTCTCTTTCGGTGCTAATCAATTTTTCTACGATTATTAGTTTTGCATTCAATTTTTTAAAACTCCAATTTTAGGCAGATATGATCAAAAATTAATAGTTAAATAGTTCCCTTTTGGGGACAAAAATATCAGAAAATTGATAATTTATTTAATAGCATTAAAAATAATATTTTTTTAAAGAAATGTAATAAATAAATAAAAATATAAAATATTTTGACCGTCGCATTTTCTTTTACCAGCAAATTCCATTACTTGTAATTTCCATTTTCTGCATTTTCGATGCCATACTGTGAGCACTGCAGAGCCCTAATGTAGCGGGGCTGTGAGAGCCACCGGGGCTGATGTTTTTGTACTGTCATTAAATCTGTGAGTATTTTTCAGCAATCGACGTTGAAAATTCATCTTAATAAAAAGTAGATATTAGATTTTTCACAATACAGTTATAAATATACACACTATATGTCAGTCTTCATAAAGGCCATCGATTGTTTCATATGTTTATTACACTTGGCGGATTAAAGTTCTGCGAGTATTTTTTGTTTAAATCCCGATTCAATCAGCTTAATAATTGATAAATAAGTGATTTTTAATTGGTTTTAATTCCCGGCTTTGCTTATGTCATGGACAATGACTTATTATTCAAAAGTTCACAGTATACATACTCTTTTCTATTTTGAAAACAAGACCAAAACTAAAACTTGGCTGTTCGAGTACAAGATCAAGGCCAAATACTTAATTCGATGAAGCATGAAACAACTACTTTACGAGATCTAGACCAAGATCCACACATTGAATATTTTTGTAAGGATTTCAAGGCCAATTTCATGTAATCGAGGGCAATAAGTCTGGAACTCAGGAATGCCACTGAATACTTGTCATCAGTGCTAGTGAATTCTTGTCGTAAATGCTAATAAATTATAGTCATTAATGCTAGTAATGCTAGTAATTCTAGTCATCAATACTTGTCATAAATGCTAGTCATTATTGCTTGTGAATGCTAGTAGAGAGAAAGTTTTGATTAAAAATTGATTTATAAGAACAATTCCTAAGACATGGAAATGGTCATAGGTTATCCCTTGGCCTAACTATTAGACTGTATTTTGATCCTTCCCTCCCTCCCAGGTCTAATGCCGACAAACGAGCGGTAGTAATCTGGGCCGATAGTTTTAGGCTAGATACGAAGTTTTGATTCGTATCCCAAGTAATAAATAATCGGGCTCGTGATTCGAGCCCGAGTAATAAGTGTCTTACTTGGGATCTCTGTCTTAACACGTGGCCAACCTTTGCGTAGTTCTAGTCATCTTATTTGTAAAAACACGCGTGATCAAACAAAATTTTGAGTTCACATATATTTGATCGGGTGTCGTTTGCTCGGGTTACAATTGCTCGTGTTCATATACTCGGGAAGTCACTTTCTCGGGTGGCATTTACTTGGGTGACAGTTGATCGGTATTACTCAGTAAATTAAATACCAAAAACTCGACCTACAATTACTCGGCCTACAGTTTCTCAGATAATTAGAAATAAGATTGAGTTAAATAAACCATTGATTTGACTTTTGAACAACTATAAGTAACGTAGCAAGTTACAATTATTCAATTTAATTAATAACATAAGATTAAACAGCGATATAGTATACTACAGGAAATAATGACAGTACATGTTATTGATAAGAAAAATATCTCTAATAGGAATAATGTAACAATTACATTCGTTACTCAAACAAAAAATGTTTCTAGTCGATCAATTAATTATTATTTAGAGTAAATTAGTTAGACTACTATCAGTTTAAATCGTCATCTCTATAAAAATGAAACCCGCGTTAAAAACATTCATTATTCTAAATATAAGCCGACTAAGTGTAACCCGAGTAAACGACGCCCGAGTAAGTGAACGGCCGAGTATCTGTAACCGAGTAAGTGACTACCGAGGAAGTGACACCCGGCCAAATGTATGGATACCGAAATTTGGTATTACTGAATCGATACATATCTTTTTCAGATCACGCTTGAGCAAAATTTACTTCGTTATGAATATCCGTATTTTGGCTTAGTAATTTGCCCGGATACATGTTCTTAACTTGTTCTGCATGTTTTTGGTCCATTATTATTAATCAATGCTTTGCCCTAGTTATTGACCTTGCCTTTAGTCAGGCCACGCCTTTTGGCCCTTTTCAGTGACGACTCTCTCCACCCTGAGTGGCTTTTTGCGACTAACAATATTTTTAAGTCATAACTTTAAAAAAATTATAATATTTCGATGTGAAAATAAAATAATTTTCTATAACGCTACAGGCTCCTACCTGTAACAAAGCGCTCTGCGAACAGACTAAATAAACCCATTAGGTATATTCTGCAATTGAAAATTACATTTAAATTTAACGCTTTAATCGAAATGTAAGTTATCTAACAACCATGGCGCTTACCGCTCTCTGGTGAAGAGACTGTTTACGAAGCAATGTTAAAAAATATTACACTTTAAGAAATAAGTTTGATGATGAAATGAATTGATTTTAGATAATATCATAAGAGGCTACCACTGATAATCGTCTTTGGGATTCTAGCTGGGATGTTCTCAACTTCTCATCACATGAATTCTTGATTAGGAATATCTACAATTACGTATTAAAATTATAACATTCTTTTTAGGTAACCACTGCATAAGAGGGCTATACGAGTAGCCTAAAATCGAATCTATATTTCTTGTAGAATATGAATACCAGCACTCATAAGCTAAATAATAACAGTAGTAAAGAAGTAAAGATTCCAAATACAGTTCAAGGTCAATTAAAAGTACAACTATACTTTTGCCCCGAGACCTCTCACTTGACCGACCTTCACCTACTTTTCCATGTTACTTTAAATTTGCACTGTATTCTGGTCCACTTTTCAGACCTATACTCTTCCCTATCATTTACCCGCCTCATGTTCAAAATTTTTGCACTAAGCTTTAGCATCTTCAAGTAAATGAATAAAATTAAATTTCATTTTTAAAAAACATAAAAAAATAGCAATTAAAAATTACAAAATTAAAAAAATTTAAATAAATTAAAAAATTCAAATAAATATTTAAAATATAAATAATTAATGAAATAATTTAAAACTCTAAAAGTTTGATATATTGCAGGAATTCACTGCAAAATATCTTAGTTCAATCTGGATTTCGCCACTGAGAGCAATAAGGCTTTTGAGCATTGTTTATAAATAAAAAGATACAACATTTTGGAACAATCTAACACAAATAGATTACCATTATTGTTAAAATAAAACTACGAGTAAATTGAATAAAATAAAATAAATTTAAAGTCGAATTTAAAATGAAACAAAATTAAATGTATAAAAATAAAAACAATTAAAAAGAGAGTAAAAATTAAAATTAAAAAAAAATGAATCGGATATATTAAAATATAAATATATTAAAAAACAAAAATGTTAAATTTGTGAAATTTTTGCATGAACTCTTGATTAAACTGTGCGTTCGCCACTGCCAGCAATAAATAATATTGTATATTTTATGACGACATCTGGTATTTTGAAACAATGTTATACGAACAGATTAACGTGAGATCATTGTCAAAATGAACATAAAAGTAAATGAATAAAATCAACTTAAGTTCAAGCTAAATTTAAAATAAAATTTGAATTTTTAAATTTTTTTTGAATTAAAAAAATTCAAGAAATATATAGGAAATATACAAATATTAATAATTAAAGAAAACAATTGTCAGCGCTCTTAGGATGGTCGCATTATATACATTTATTTAATTTTTTTAATTTTCAATTAAAAATAACACTAAATTCTCATTTTTATTTAACATTGCATACCTCAGTGAGTGAGGCGGGAAAATACATATATGCAGCCTGTGATCTCCGGGTAGGAGTTAATAAAAAATTAAATGTAATTTCTTTGCACTTTGGCGAGGCGAACAGCCTGTGATGTCATCACAGCCACCTCACTCCTCACAACCGCCTTTACCCGCTACCAGACCGTCTTCCGGTAGATGCCTATCAAATTCAAGAAAATCGCAATCCGGCAGTCGGATTGACTCCTGCAACCACACGGACCCGCGTGAAACCACTTCCAGGGTCCGGTACATGCCAGTCGTAGGTTCTTCTTCACCAACGCCGACTCACCAAGGGAGTTGTGAAGTCGCAGATCAGTCCTTAAATCTGTTTGGTTCGCTTGGCTTCAACCTTCTGATACTCTCCACATTCGCTGCGGTGCTCGGAAAATCCTCAGATAGTATTCCATGGTAGGCAAGCGACGCTGTGGGCTCCGGCTTCCAGCATCTGTAGATTGCAGTCCTGTTAAATTAAGAGGATCGCCAACTGTAGAAAGGGCTATTTGAGTTTGGGTTGTGTTTTCGCCAGCTGTCAGAACAAGGCGATAAACGTCAAAATTGTATTTTGGCCACACTGGCTCAGATTAATTCATTCTCTGAGTCACACTCAGCCCCGCAACTTTCTACTCAGGAGATGGAAAGGTTGAAAGAAAACAAATGAAAAAAACTCCTAAGGTCATCGACTTTGACTCCTCAGCAGCAAGAAGGGCATATCTGCCAAGATGGACGAGGGAGATGAACAGGGGGCAGGAGGATATTCGTCAGCTCTGCACTGTAGACAGACTGGTGAAACCGGCGCCTGGATAATATCACTCGATTTTGGCAAAACATCCTCCAGAGCCATCTGACCGCTGTCCAGCCTCCTGTAAGTACTCAGGGCCATCACCATCGCGAGACTTAAGTCCTGGGTGCAGCCAAAGCCTTTCTAACAGGATTAGCGGGCGGCCCAGATAGATTATGACCTCAACATTTAAAGGATATGACAGGCAGACAGACAGGCGAAACGTTGCTTATGTCCCTTGCCTTCGTTGTCAATTTTGTGTTAACGGATCTGACCCCTGTCTGGATACACCTATTTCTTTTCGGAGCAGCTCTGTTTGCTAATGCAAAGAATGACTGTATTAGTTGCATTAGTTATAAGTTGCCTGCAGTATTTCTTATTGTTTAATTTTGTATTTGATTATTCAATTGTGTTTGGATGGGAGTGTGAAATCAATCGCAGTAAGTCTGAATCTGCGTAGACTGGTGGATGGCTAAGGTGCCTTGTCGAGGTGTATTATAACAATGCGTGGCATTACTTATGCCACAAAAGTTTATGATGAGAGTTAAGGGAGGGGCGGAAGCGTTAGCACATGGTACATGGTGGTATTTAGACAACATGCCGTCAAATAACGTCTTCGTCAAGCTTGATTTTCGCAAAGATGCGTCAAGACGCGATACAAGAGGCGTTGGCTCTCAATTATCCAAGGCCACTCGGGAACTTTGATTCGGTTTACCGTGACAATGCCAGTCTCATCTTCGGAGGGTTCCATATTGACTCGGCAGAAGGTGTACAGCCAGGAAGACCTACGCGGTCCTCAGTTTTTCTGCTTTGCGATAGCTCTTTGTTTCAGGACGTCCAGTCAGAGTTTGTGTCGAATTAGCTTGGGTGACTTGAGCATTGTGGTAGATGATAACAGTGTCATTGGAGATGTTCTCAGGCTGGAACAAGATGCAAGAGCCTGTGATCTCTCATTGAACTACTCTAACTGAGAGGTCATTGGACTCACTCCCACAAATCAGCATGACTGGATTCAGGTCCACTCAGCGAGACGTGCTTGCTTGGTACGCCAATCTGGAACAGGTGTGAACAAAACATAAGCGGGTAAGAAGGAGGATTTGACTGTCATAGTGAGCCGTCTAACCACACTTAAAGGTCACTTTCTGTTGTCTGCCTTCTGAGGAATGCTTATACAATCCCAAGGCTTTATTACATCCTCGTACCTCTAACTGCTTCTCCAGTACCGAGCTGGTTTTCTACGATGCCACGCTGAGAACGTCCCTGGCATTAATTCTAAAACATTGATCTATATCCTTCAAGATGGTCTCTAGCCTGCCTCCCTATATGGAGTGAGATTGAGGTCTGCAGTGCGTAGCAGCTAACATCACCTACCTTTTTTCCATCCACTATTGTTGCCACTGATCTTCTTTCTCAGCTTCTCTTCATTCACTTACTGTCCATCCCGGATTCCGCGGCAGACAGAGCAGAAACAGCGTGGAAGGGTTTGGGAGGAGTTATCGACCCAATGAAGGAGGACAGGGGAAAACAACGAGCGTGGGATCAGATTATTTGTCAGGTGGCGGCAGAAGTTTTGTTTTATGGTGTAAATGATTGCACATCTGCAGTCTCTTGGCATCTCTTAGCTCTGTTGTCTAGCTAAATGCACTGCCATCTGTATCATTTGGCCTAAATCTGGATGACAGTTTGCTGAGAGTTGCTGTGCGCCTGTGACTCGGGGCTCAATTGGTTTTGCATCATAAGTGCTGTTGTGGCGCATCAGTTGACAAGTTGGGTCATTATGTTTTGACCTGCAAAAGCAACCCCAGTTGTCACCTGCGGCACAATTTGCTCACGATTTCATACTGCCTGCCCTGCAGAGCACCAATGTAGCCGGAATGCGGGAGACACTCGAACTGAAGCGCTTAAATACGCTAAATAAAATGCTGCCACGATTGTAACATGATCGAAGGGCAGATTCCTTCTTTGGGATGCCACATGCCAGTACAAGCTAGCGCCTTCATACGTGAAAAAGTCGGCAGAAGAGTCGGGCGCAGCGGTAGCTTTGGCGGAACCGTAAAAGCTGTACAAGTATGCCCCATAGCAATTGCGACATTGATTTCTTAAGGCACGTTGCGTCTTACTTTTGAGAATGAGTTGGGCAGACGGATCTCTATTGTTGCATGAGATCCAAGATCCACCTCTATCGTGCATGCCTTGCTTTGGCAGTGAAAGGCAAGGCGTGCACCGGGCAAATGCGGGGATGCAGTGCTGGAAACTTTTGGAACAATTTAAAAAGACAGTTTTTAATTTTTAATATTTTATCATTTGTCAACCAAATTTTTATTTGCAATACTTGTTCAAACTTTTAACATATTGCACAATAACTTTTGATTCCTTATAGTATGTAAAATTGCATAGCTATATTCGAATAATATATTTTGAATTAGATTGAAGATTAAAAAATATACTTTACTGTTTGCTATAAAATTAGACAATATTTACTCAGAAATCCGGTTCAGATCTTGATAATTAATTTAAATTTATCAGTGAATCAAGAAAAAGCCTTGCATATATCTGGAAACTAATATTATCAACTCTAAATTGAGTATTTATCTCGCAAATTTCATTTTAGTTATGAAACTCAATTATTAAATATAAAACTTAAATTACATTATTGATTTAACACAATAAATTTCATAAGATATCAATTAAAATTCTATAGTGTTTTACATTTAAAATATTAATTGTGGAATATATTAAAGCAATTAAATTCATTTCTCAAAAAATTTATGTTAATTATTTGTTCAAATTTTTTTATTGAAATTTGGTTTTTGATTAAAAAAATAATCTTGTATTACCAATTATTCAACAATCGAACTTTTTGTATTTAAAATATTACATATTCAACGTATTAAAACATTATCTAACGAGGATACTCAAACAGATGAAAACTTCATCGAAGTTGATTCCCGAAGTATAAAACGCCGACGGAAGAAACGTCAACGTCAATCGAACTCTCCTGCAGTTTCATATGCAGCTGATCTGGTAAGGGAATCTATCGTTGCACTACCCCTGGACAATCAACTGATCACAAGAATCAGTAAATTCAAAGATTGGGGCCAAGGAAGGTGATGATTGGACATTCAACAATCTCTTCCATTAAGGCATCGAAGGCACTAAATATTGCTAAATCAGTGTTCCGTATTGGAAACATAGATGCCTGTTATACTGCAGATGATGTTAAGCAGTACGTGGAATCACTCGAGGTTAGGGTTGTTTCGAACTTTGAACGTACGTCCGATAAATCACGTTTTAAGGATAATAAAACATTTCGTATCTGCATTTTTGATGCAGATCATAAAGTTTTGCAATCTGAAAATAACTGGTACATAGGGATTAGCGTGCAACGAGATAAACTTTTAAACCGAAGAGACTGGATCAGGATCCTAATGGTGGAGGTGTGATGACATCTGATGGCTTGGGCGTTGCAGTTGCTAACATAGGATATGGTGCACTTACTGAAGCTGATTTTGGTGGTAGTGATATCAATCATGGAATTAAATAGAAATTTAACGTTTAATATGCATATTGTATCATACAATATGCATGGATTGAATCAGGGTAGTTCCTTATTAAATGATATATGTCAGGATATTGCTCCAAAAATAATTTTTACACAAGAACATTGGCTGCCACCTTCAAATTTGAATAAAATTTTAAATTTTCATAATTCTTATTCTGGTTTTAGAGTTTCAGCAATGAAAAATGCTGCTTCCCATTTAATTTTGAGAGGGCGACCTTTTGGAGGCGTGGCTACATTAGTTCATAATGATATTTTACCAAGTGTATCATGTGTTCATGGTTCAGAACGGGTTGTTACTTTATCTCTATTTCAGTATTTATTGATTAATGTTTACTTTCCTTGTAATAGTTCAGATCAAGATTGTATTGTAGTTGATTTGTGTAATGAAATTGCTAGTGTCATTAATCTTTTTACAAATTATCAAATAATATTTGGGGGTGATATTAATACAGATTTTTAGCACTAATTCTAAAAGAGCTTTACTGGTGCATAATTTTTTATCTGAACATAAAATTGATATATTATCTGATCACTTTAAGCCTAATTGCGACTTTACATATTTTCATGATTCTTTGAAGCATTATAGCACTTTAGAACTATTTTGGTATTTCTAATTATGATGTCAATTCTGATGTAAATTTTTTGGTGTCAGATAAATTAGTAAATTTTTCTGATCACATGCCTATCTCTTGTAGCTTAACTATTTCTATAGATAAGCATATAAATAAACCAGTTGTAAAAGAAAGGGAGGATGCTAATGCTTTGAATCCTCTCAAGCTGCGATGGGATAAGGCAGACCTTACAAAGTATCATGATATGAGCTTACTAGTTTGCAGCCATTCTTGCGTGACATTGAAACTTTCTACGAAAATTGTTTAACTCCATTAATAAAAGATAATAACTGCAACTTTGCCCTCGACCGACAACCTATGCTCTATCAATTAATTAATGCTCGAATTGTTGCGATGCCTCTTATTGAATCATTTTACAGCAGTTTAACTGTAAAACATAATGAAATCTCTGCTGCTACTGTTTCGGCTTTAAAGAAAAACTCGTTCAAGCATTGGTGGAACGATGAATTAAAGCAGCTTAAGCATCAAGCTATTGTTTCTAATAACTGTTGGATAAGTGCAGG